>CM023489.1:24839662-24878694 GCA_013339685.2 Hyalomma asiaticum
TTTATTTATTTATTTATTTATTTATTGACGCGTCGTTTCTTTTCTTTGCAGACACCTCTCGACAACTTAGAGGCGTCTCCGTCGTCTCTCTCGACTGCCGCTGCTCAGTGCGCCGCGTTTACCCTTCCGTCTACTTCCCCGGACCCGTCGCCACCGCTGACAGAACTGCCTGACCACTGGGTCCGAGAACGCGTCGAGGTACCGGGACCGGAACCGGGGCCCTACTGCGTAAGCATTCCTTCATGGTGCGAGAGAGCGCGTTCTCCTCCCACAGGCGTAGCCAGAGGGGGTTTTTGGGGGGTTCAATCCCCTCCCGAAATTCTTTAATTGTGTATGCACATATACATGCATGCACATACAAATACACACACATTCACATACACAAAAGGGGCTCGAACCCCTCCCGAAAGAAAAAATTCTGGTTACGCCCCTGTTCTTCCCCTTCCCGATATATATTCAAGGTGAACTGCGGTGTCTTGGCCTTCCAAGTTCACTCGTGCACTACCTGCGCTAGTTGGCGGTGGGCAGTACTGCGCACTGCTAACCAGCACCGCTAGTCATCACGTAACTAAGATTACGCAATACATTTTGTAGTCTAGGATGTCGGCAAGTGCTGTCTAACGGCGCAAAGCGCAAAGGACAAAAAAAGGATGCAACACGTGCGCGCATTCTTGTGTGTGTGTGTGTGTGTGTGTGTGTGTGTGTGTGTGTGTGTGTGTGTGTGTGAGAGAGAGAGAGAGAGAGAGAGAGAGAGGAGATAGAGGGGGGGGGGAAGCGTCTGGAAATTTCCAACCCCATTCTTTCCCGCTCCGTTCATTTCCCCGTTTCTTTCCCGCTCCGTTCGAACCCGCAGAACAGCAACGGAGCTTCTCTGCTCCTGGTGCCCAAGTCCAGCGACGAGGCTGTCGCGCCTCACACCGACGACCAGCAACTGATCCAGGTGCCGCAGTTTAGCGACGAGCACCACTTGAGCAGCGTGGGTCCCGCGTACAAGTCCAACGACCAGGCGGAAATTGTCAGTGGACCCGCAGGCCCCACGACCGGCAAGCTAAGGTGAGCTGGTGTTTACCAGAGTAGCAGCAGAGTTGGGCGCCACTGGCATGACATTTTGTGTTTGTAATAACTTGCTCTCCTATAGAGGCGTCTATAATTGATTCTTGTCATTCCTAGTAATGCCACTGGTGATGACGATGATTATGATACCACTGAATCGTATATCAAAGCCAGTGAAGGACTTGAGGAAGGGCAGTATCTTCGTTGAAATACATCATTGGTAGCGCGAAAGAGGTGCTAGAGGATGAAGATGTAAAGAACGAGCACTATTTGCACTTTGCGTATTTTACCTTTTCGGGCCCTTCTGTTTAACGCAAACGTCTGATATCTAGTTCGAGGTGCGTATGATCATGGTAATTAAAAAGGCAGTTGTACTCTCACTTTTGAATCGAGTTATTAGTGTCCGGATTTATTAAATAATCTCATATTTTTTACTATTGTTATGATTTCTTCTAACCTATTATAGCAATATTTCGAGGGGATTGCACTGTACCCGTATTCGGTATGAAACTAATATAGATGTCCCACCTCTGCACGGTGAAAGGGGAGGATATACGTCAGGAAATTGCGGCAACTGTGCAAGTTATTTTTTTTTCTTTGTTCACACTTGGCCTCGTATTTCACAAATCTAACAAGTTGCCGGCGCACGAAGAACAGATATAAATATGTATGAGTTGTAGCGGCAGTGAGTGAGCGAAACAACTTTATTTGGTCCACAGCAGACTCGAGCGAGCTCAACGTCAGCCGGTTAGGTCCACTCGGGGACCATCAGGTCAAACGTGATGGCCCTGTAGCGGGCCCTCCGGACGGCCAGGATTTGAGGGGTCCGGTCTTAAGCCTTAATGATCTTCGTCATTTCGTATTGGGTGAAAGGGGGACCGGCACAGCCACAGCGCCACAGGGCATGCTCGAAGTCCGCTTAACCGCCACACAGGGCGGTTGTGCGGAATCTTAAGACGCAGTTGCACGCTGACCTAGATAAGTGACGATTCCAAATGGAATCACTGGCCCGAAAGCGATGAACAGATCGCTAAAAACAACGAAGAACAGGGAATATCGCTGGAGCAGCCAACGTTTCGACAAGTGGGCTTGTATTCGGCTGGACGACAGATGTTGCCATTTTGACGAAGTCCACTTGTCGAAACATTGGCTCCAGCAACATTTCCTGTTCCCCATCGTTTTTAGCAATCTGTTAATCGATTCAAGCCTCCATCTTCCCCTGAGCTTCTCTTCTAGTTTGACCCGAGAGCAGTAAGTCGGTTCTGTAACGCGTACCTGAGTTTTGCGAACCCCCTAGAAATGCCTTCGTCGACCCCCGTTTGAGATCCACCTGTTTAGAGACATGATTTGTTCAGCGGCGTCGTTGCCTGTTTGATATCAGCGCTTCCAATTCGATTCGGCGCGTTATAACTCTTACAAGATCGAATTCACTGTGACCCCTGTTGTTGTTTGTTCAGTACTAGATACTTTCTGATTTCGCTTACGCTGTGCGTGTTGGTGGCTGTTTCGGCGGCCCAGTACTGTGTAGTTTCATGAATGCGTGTCCCGATTCCAGCCGCCTATTCGCTCGCGACATGGCGAAGAAACCGTCGACAAGCTCCATAGACCGGTCAGACATCGTGGACTTTGTCGTCGACGACCGGACTACCGAGGAGACTAGGGCCATCTACAACAGCTGGGCGCCAAACTACGAGGAGGTGATGATCATAATTACCTCAGTAGGGCATACCATTTCAGACGAAGCTGTGGTAAGCGGTTTTTGATGAAGATCAGTGTTCTCCACAGGAATCTTTAAGTGGCGGACCCTTTGCAAGCGCGAGACAAGGAGTGGGAGGAACTCAATTGATTGACTGATTTCTGTGATTTAACGTCCCAAAACCACGATCTGATTATGAGAGACGCCGTAGTGGAGGGCTCCAGAAATTTTGACCACCTGGGGTTCTTTAACGTGCACTGACATCGCACAGTACACGGGCCTCAACATATTGCCTCCATCGAAATGCAGCCGCCGCGGCCGGGATTCGATCCCGCGACCCTCGGATCAGCAGCGGAGTACCATAGCCATTAAACCACACGTGGCGGGGCGGGGGGCAAATAGAGATGGTGTTACTGTATGCGGTGAAAAATAGACACTGCTAGAAAAACTACAAATATTATGGATATTTGCGGTCGTGTGCACTTCTGGGAGCTGTACGTCCTCGTAGATGCGTCTCCTAGCGAGTTTCCTGATTGAGAAATACCGACTGCTCGCGTTGGAGAACCGTTCACCGGCCACCCATTTATATATATATATATATATATATATATATATAATATATATATATAGTAGTTTAGAAACAAATTGCGCACTTGCGAAAATCGCACGTTTATTATTCAACGTTTCGGGCCGTGGCACGGCCTTCGTCAGAATGAGAAGGCCGTGCCACGGCCGAAACGTTGAATAATAAACGTGCGATTTTCGCAAGTGCGCAATTTGTTTCTAAACTACTTTTCAACCGGGCCCACAGAACTTCTTCCCCGAATTATATATATATATATATATATATATATATATATATATTGTCGCGGTACAACGCGAACAAGAGACAACACGTTCAACAAGACAACGAAAACAGCGTGTTGAAGCCACCAGATCAGAAAACGGGTCTTCGTCTTCTTCGTTCTCGAATTCCCCCTTGACCCACTACCCGGAGTTTATAATCAGGCATATCGTCATCGTCGTCTTTATGCCTAGACAGGACAGGATGCACGCGTCAATATATATATATATATATCTTGATCTTGACTTGCAATCAAGTGCCGGTGGGAGATTTCACTTGTGGGTAGTTGAACCATAAGGATTCGTAGCGTGCGCGTTAACAAAATTAATCCGGAACTTGGCACGATCTACGATGAACATCCGGAGCTTCGGCCCACTCATCATCATTCACTCTGTGGATATACTGTGAATTTTTTTTCTTCCATGCGTGTTACTACCATTTCCCACGATGGAAGGGTCAGTCATTTCTTTTTCTTTTTTTTTTGTTTGACGCAGGACATGACACTGCAGAAGTATAAAGCCCCGAGCATCATGGCCCACTTCATCAACCAAGAACAACAGATCAAGAAGGACGCCGTCATCCTTGACGTTGGTTGCGGAACGGGTCTTCTCGGGGTGCAGGTACAATCGTTGTGCGTTTATAATGAAAAGTTAAAGTTTCAGTCAAGGAAGTTTTAAAGGAAACCTCCTTGTTCACCGGATTCTAATAACGACTAATCTTGCGATGCTTCGTCTGACCACGGCGGCTCATGGGACATTTATGTTTTCCATGCATGTTCTCTTGGAAAAGCAAATCGATATCAATGTGTTCACGATTTGACCACTGCCGATAATCTCCACTTAGATACTACAATAGCTGCGCTGCGTACATCTGTTTCTTTGTGCTCTGAGTCACTATGCGGCGCCTATACTCTGTACGCTTAGAAGAAGGATGCACGCTTCCAATTACGGAAATTTGCCCTTAAATGAATGTTGGGATCAATAAATAAATAAATAAATAAATAAATAAATAAATAAATAAATAAATAAATAAAATCCACTTTATTTCCAACTCACTCTGCTTTTGAGGGATAACGAAATGTTAGCAACGCCTCCAAGCTCACGCCGCTTCTGTCGTACTGCATGGTTATGTATGCGTCGTAATACGCGACGTACGCTGCTGACGTAACGTCCGAAATTGCCAGTTAATGTCGTACCAGCACTGTCAACCTGCAGAAAATATGAGCGATTCCAAAACTTTGCTTTTTCTTAACAAATTACCTTGTTTGGACATAGTAAAAACGAACGCTTATTCGTATTGGCAACACTGCCCTGAATCTCAAAAACCACGCTTTTAATGCATTCTGATCGCTGCTCCAGCTGAAGGACCTGGGGTACAACTACATCGATGCGTTGGACTACAGCGAGGAGATGATGAGCGAAGCGAAGAAGAAGAGCATCTACAAGCGCCACTTTCTTGAGAAGGTCGCAAAGAACAATAAGCTCACTCTCAAGGATGGTGAGTGTGACAAAGGGACGTAGCAGTCTGTGGTAAAGAAATATACACTGGCGAAAGATACGCCTTTGCGAAACCATATCTTCATGAGCCGTACTGCACGTAGTTTTCCAGCAGAGATTAAGAGCATGTTCTGTTCACTTCTTCGGGGTCATAGGTCAGCAGAATAGACGAAAGTCGATCGAGCAGCCTCACTAAATATTTACCTAACTAAGCGGCGCTCACAAGTACTCAGACTAACAAGAAGATGGCTCATTCGGGCACTTCTGAGGAGCTCAACCGCATTCATTGCATTCAGGCCATTTGTTTTTTTGTCACCGTCGCCGTGATGTTCCGCATATACTTATGTGTATATCGGTCATTTATACCCGGAGGCCGCATACTGTGTGAGATGCCATGTGACTGAGTGAGTGAGTGTACTCGCAGTTGTGTGCGCTCACCTTAAACTTCTTAGACATTTAAGATAATCGAAATTTAGGTGACGGCGGCACCAGAGCTTTGTCTATCTCACGCGCTACTGAAGGCTGCCGGAAATTCTGGCGCACTCTACTCCAGATAGGTGTATTCGGGGAGTATTTCTGTCCCACAGCAGTAACCGTCATCCGGCTTGTTCGCATTTCCAACCTTGGAATGATGCCTGTCATATTGCCACTTTCCTCTCATGGAATGATATATGTCATGTTGGCAGCCGCACACCGTTCTTGACTGACAAGTGCGAGTTGCGCGGGAATAACGCTAAGGACGAAGCACGTGATATAGATGACGTATATTGTTGTGGGGCTGTAAGAACCCCAAGTACGCCTCTTTCTCTCTCTGTCTTTCTTTGCTAGCATCGTGCATATAGCCTGCACACCGTCCGGGAAGTCTATGGGTAGCGATGAACCTTGCTGCCACTGTGAGGTCCTTGCCTTTCGTGCGATACCGCCAACTTTTGTGCAGTGATACTCTGCTTCTGACCATGCGTGCACACGCAGCAGAGATGCTGTACCAGCGATGTACATTTTTACCCTTAATCATTATCGCTTCCTTTTCCGTATATGCAGCTGAGTACGACGTGGTGGCCTTGTGCGGTTGTCTCATGCCCGGTCACATCATGCCGGATGCTCTTCCTGAGCTGGCAAGGCTCCTCAAGCGTATGTTCTTTCTGAGTGATCGTTTTATTGATTAGCTAATTGCGTCTAAGCTCACCAATCAATAAATATCGCTTCCGTTTAATAAATACACCGTCACACGTACAAACGCGTGCAGAAAGATCTTGCACTCGTGCATTACATGCCACGTGATGAAGAGGCCGTGGCATGTTCATGTCTCTTCTTAAAGAAGGGGCCGATAAATAAGAGGTCGTGATCCATGTCTTTTCTTATCACGTGGCATTACATGCCACGTGTTAAGAGGAGACACGGACCGAAACAGACTCGTCAACGGTAATAGTAATCACTGGGGTTTTGCGAGCCGGAACTACGATATCGTATGGCCACACGCCGTACACTTGAAGGCTGCGGAAATTCTGACCACCTGCAGTTCTTTAGCGTGCACTGACACAGGCCTCTATCATGTTCGCTTCCATCAAAATGCTACCGCCCGCGGCGAGGGTAATTAACCCGTGTCATATACATGGGTCCGCAAGAACCGTGATGGCTAAAAAAAAAAAAAAAAGAGCTTATCTGAGCCCTACAGACATTTTGAATTCTACGCAGCCAACGGCCGCCTGATGTGGATCCACCGCACGCTGGACCACTACGAGAGCAAGTCGGAGCAGTTCCTGGAGACGAGGTTCACCGCCACGTTGCAGGCGCTGTGCCGCCAGTTCCGTATGGAGATCGCCGTCCGCAAGAAGGTGCAAGATTACCGGGCCAAGTGCGACGGCCAGATCTTCGCTCTCAAGAAGAAATGAAGCACCGTCTCCACAAATCCTTCCCTTCCAAACACGCCCTTCCTGCCTGGCAAAGAGCAAGAAATATTCGGTTCATGCTCTCGGAGGACGTTTGGCATGTGTCGGAAGTCGGCCTCTCACTCCTGGTTCGACTCGGGAGCCTTTCTCTATTGTTTTTGGGCCGCCCTTCAAATTGAAACTGCGAACGGCTTGAGACGTAAACACTCTGGGGAACGTTATAAATATAAAATATGTTCTGCCGATGTGTGCAGGTGTTGGGTTGTACTCACCGAATAGTGTGATGCAAGAGGTAGATTAGCTGTGGTGGTTTATCGCATGGTAAGTACACGGTAGCATTGTACCGCTGCGATTAGCACGTATACCTATTTTAGTTTGCAAGACCTCTGTCGGCCACTCTGGCCATCACGTCTCGTTGCCGTATGCATGGAGCTGTTAACGGCCGTATTGCGGACTGTGAGTACGAACGGCATACTTGTACCAAACTGTATAAAATCACCACTGCTAAACAATAGGGCGTTTGTCCTATTATGCGCAGAAAGCGAGCAACGCCATAAATAGTATAACATTTGCCTCTGGTACCCAAATGCACGCGGTTGATGATGATGATGATGATGATCCTTCATATATGACGCACACCCACATCGGGGGATTGGCCAAGACCTGACATGCTTAACTTATAGTTGCTGTTGTGCGGATACCGCAACATGATGAATAAAAAACAAAATAATAAATTAAAGAAAAGGAAAAAAATAAAAAATCTATACAGACTGTTAGGTAAAGCCTTTTCTTTCTTTTTACAGGCACAGCCCTTATCACAGCCTTAAGAACCTAGACATGTGTATAATCGCAAGCGTATCCATTTGATGCTTCTACAAAAGCGCAAACTGTATCATAGATGTCCCTGTGGCTGAAGCCCAGTACCGAGGCACCAAAAGTAGGAATAATTTCCGATCGATGTATACTGGCGACATTAAAAAAAATAATTATCTATTGCTTCAATTTCAAGACAGAATGGTCACAGAGTGATATCACCAGAACAGCCCTGTACGAGTAGAGATTGCGGTTGAGCAGAGTACGCAGTTGCTTTCCACAAACTACTACTACTACTACTACTACTACTACTACTACTACTACTACTGCTACTACTACTACTACTACTACTACTCCTACTACTTCTTCTTCTTCTTATGATTATTATTCTTATTATTGTTAATATTATAGTCTCCAACTTCATTCACGTGTTCTTAAACACACGACAAATACTGCATCTAATTAAAGCTGCCTTTCCTGCACGCATAGTATAAATGCAGAGAAACCAACTTTACAAAGTTGAACAAAAAAAAAAAAAAGAACACACGCTAGGTTCGAATAATTCGTACGAGAAACAGCCCTGTGTGCACTTCAAAGCTAAAGCTTATATCCAAGTTTAGCATTCAGCTCTCTTCATTCGCTGCGGAAAAAAAGTTTTGTACAAGCACACATAAGGTTGCAATCTTTTTCTCTGCTAAATCACCTGTACTGTAGCAGGTGAGTTGGTTTCCCTCAGGCTTTTTTGCGACTTTTACGGACTACGTATGGTGTCGTTTTGTACAAGTACAACTTCGTCCCGTTCCCGTCATTTTCAACGAAGCGAGACAATGACCGAACGAGCCCGTCCTCGAAACAGCGAGAGAGCGGTGGACATCCAGCAAGCCCAATCGCCATCGCCATTGCCGCCCACCCAGAGAAATTTCGTGGACGGCGTTTATTGGTGGTCTCGCGTGAATGTTGCGTGTCGCTGATCGAGCGTTTCGTTTAGAATACGCGGTCACGTTGTCTCACCTAGCCCCGGAAGCCCACTGAACCCGGCGACAGAAGCTGAAAGGCAAGTCGAGCCTCAGAGCGTTTCCTCACTCGCTAACCCACGATCGCTGATCATCCATTCATTCGCCGCCTCGCCAACGGGAGTTCAGCGTCATCGAAGACCGGTTTCGGAACATACAGCTGATTTTGCTCTGCCCCTGATTCCTGTTCCGCCGTTATGGTTTACTATGACAATCTACTGCGCCGTAATACATGTCCTCGGGCCATGTATTACGCTAAGAGTTGCCGATCTTCCTTTTGCGTTGCGCCGGTGCCATAGGTAATTGGTTTCGTCACGCCGATGCATAGAGTCACGATTATTTCCGCGGCTACATTTCGAATACATGAGAGTCGTGCTTCTTTATTTGCTTACTACGACCTACGAAATGCCATTCAGAGTGTGCAACGCGCTCTTACTGTTCTTTACCGCTAGTGCAGCCCGTCAGCTCTGCGCAAAGGTGCATCGTAATTCACCTGTCCGCACGATCCTTTACTGAAACGTATATGCGTGCATCTATTCCATCACGGGAAATCGAAAGGTCGCATGCATTTCCTACAGATCTGGGGATGCCGACCATTGTTCCGTAATGCTGCTTTCAGCGGACTTCTAATTCCGTACTTCTCTTAGATCTTCGATTGTTTTGTATACTTTATGCGTAGTTCGGATGCCGCGTGCTTTGAATTCGGCGTCACGCTTTAGGTCAACCTTCGCGCATGGCATTAGAAGTTTACAAATTGTTAATGCCCGGAAAGTGAAGAGCTGGTAGTGAATCTCCGGCCGTTAATATAATGATCAAACATTAATTATGATTGCTGCATGTGCGCCTGAGGTGTAAATCTGTGTTTTTGTTGTGAACGTTCTCTGCCTCGCTGTCTTTGATAAATTTCCAACAATCTTGGACTACAGTAGACCATCTCGCTCGTCGGTGATTTGCATCGTTCGCCGCTGGCTGGTTGAGACATTACTGTGCTCAATTTGACGCATCTAGGAATCTGTGTGTATTAGTTAGTTACTGTGCTACTGGCAGTGCGCAGTTAAATCACGATGTCAAACACCACTATACAAACAAGAGCATGACATACTCTGCGTTATGTGCTGTGGACAAGAGTAACAAATTTTCATTCATTGGGAACACAGCACTCGCGTGTAGAATTTCTGTACATTTTTGTTCATGGTACACTTCTATCTACAGTGTGCAATTTAAAATTTTAAGTCACTGTTCTCTCTCTCTCTCCCCCTTTCTTTTTTTTTTCTAATTCAGACTTTGTGCCCCTTGTCAACACTGATCTAATGAAAAGTGTGGCCCAATGATTGAGCCTTTGCTGAAAATATAACTGCTGTGTTATGTTGGAGGTTGTTGCAAATGGGCGTATGCTGTCACACATCCAAAACCGTTGAGCGCTAGGATTCCTTAGAAATGGATCACCGGGGCCACGTACCAAAAGTGCAGACTGCAAAAGCTTTCCTTCTTGTTTAGATTTGATAATAATTTCTGGGGTTTTACGTCCCAAAACTGTAATGTGATTATGACAGATGCCGTAGCGGCGGGCTCCAGAAATTTTGACCCACCTGGGGCTCCCTAACCTGCACTGACATGGCATGGTACATGGGCTTCAACATTTCACCTCCATCGAAATGCAGCTGCTATTCAATCTCAGGACCTTTTGGTCACCCGCTGAATGCCATAGCCACTAGACCACGTTGACAGGGCCTTACTTAGATTTAGGTGGTACACCTGTTGGTCACTATTAATTGGGTGCTACCTACCTTTATAGCTATGTAGCTTTCACTGTCTGAAACGTTGTTTATCTTACCTAGTGGATATTGGAACATTTTCAGCATTGTGTTGAACAGGACATTATTTGTGCTAGTCTTTCAGTTGAATAGCTGGTATAGGGTAAATGTGAACACTTTTTAAATAGCTTACAGATAGATCAGAATGCAATGTGTGGTCAAATAAACAATAAAAAGCAATGTGAATATTTGAAATTTCATCCCTGTGGCATGAAATGCAAGTTTTTACGTAGTGCAGCAGGCCACCACAGTGGGGGGCCATACTTTATTGGCTGTACAGCTTCAACTTGCAGCCTCTGAATAGCTCTGTGCACGCGGAGTTTTTTTGTTTGTACTTGATGCCCCGTTTGGTGCTTTTGTGCTCCTATTACGAACTATGAATATTATACGATATATTAGACAATTTGTATACATGCTTCAGATCTACTGATGGCACCTAGTGCACTTCAGTGCAGTCAAGCTTGATACGGATAGCTTCGTCACACAGGAATGATCATCATCAATTCTGAACATGAAATTGAGTCCAGATCGGGCCGGGGCCTGATTGCTACCAGAAATGATTGCGTGGCATTGGTATTGCAGTCCCACTAGAAAGAATGGAAAAATGCAGTGGTGACGCTATTGACAATCATCAGTTCCTTATTTCCTGGATTATGATCTCACAAGTTCGCACTCCGCAGGTGACACGTATGGCTCCAGCTTCAGCTTTCCTCCATCTCTTGGGACTTCTTCTCGTTGGCTTCGCAGCCGTCTGCAGAGCGGAAGTGCAGTTTGCAACAGCCATAGACATCAGCGACCTGGGTGAACGAGTTGTCCGCAAGGACTTGTTGCCTGCCTGCCAAGCTTGCAAGACAGTAGTCAAGACATTCCAGAATGTGAGTCAGTTCTTTTTTTTTTCCAGCTTCGCATCCGTGCCGCATCTCACACATGTCAGGCAATACTATGAAGATTAAACCATTTGACAAAAAGCTGAAGTCCTGGCCGGTTTGTTAGAATTCACAATGGTAAAGAAGTACTAAATGATGATATCACAAGAAATTAATGAAAGTAATGCAGACACGACGAACGTGTACTCCAAAGCAATGTTTATTCTTGATAAATGTGCCTGTAGATACTGTCAACATGACAATGGCAAGTAACGTCATGGCATATATGTATTCTGTTTCCCCAAAACCTATTGAAACATTTTTATTGTATTGCAGCTGTGCTAAACGTCGACCAAGTGAAAAGGTAGAGCAAGGTTCACAAGGTTAACATTTTGGTGTCATCATATTCTTCTTTACCATTATCACAAAATAATTATATGTATAATATGAAACAAAGACACGGGAATGTGTCGTATAATTTTACTACAATTACTGCTTGTGCTTTTGCATGATAATTACGGGGAAAGTGTCGCATGTGAAACCACTTACCCCTGAACTAGTAGGAGGATGACGTGCCTCTGTGACGGCAGCTGATGGACACCAATTGTGCTTGCGAGCAAAGGATAGTGTGTACATGATGTAAGCTCAAAATGCAAATGCTATGTGACTCGACTAGACCCTGTATCCAGAAGTTGCAGTTGTAATACTATATAAAGCACATAATTCGTGGAGAACATTGCAAATAAATGACTGCATTGCAGTAGAGAGTCATAGAGATGTGACTGTAATACTTTTACACCATTGCAGCCTAGGCTGACTGACATGAAACTATGCATAAACTATTCTTCTTTCTTTTTCTAGGAGTACACAGCATAGAATTCCAGTGCCACATAAGCCTTTTTCTTTTTTTTTTATTTGCCACAGCTGTCAAAGAGGATTCGAATAAAATGTGTTTGTGGGTGCAATTATTGAGAATGTACAATGGAGCAAGTTAAACTAGATATACCACCTCTTTCATGTATTGTTGTGACATCATGTACAACCTTGAACTTTAGGAAAATACGGAGGCTGGGTTTGATCGAAAGTGCGTATGTATAAATGGTTAAGTTGGAGGCTCAACTGCATGCATTACAACAATGGATCAACTAGGGTTAACCAACAAATTTTATTTTGCAGGAGCTGAGATTTCAACAGTGAGTTTTTAAGGGGCTTTCTTTTTTTTTAAGGGTGTTGCCGAAGCATTGCCTACAGCGACATCTTGGTAACCCAGCAGTCCAGCATGCATATATGCGTTCACTGTAGTTGAATGGAAGTCGGTTACAATAGAGGTTGATCAGATTTTGTGAGTCATATTCTTGTACTATATTTACCGTAAAATGGGGTTACTTTGTGACAGATTTCGTACGTTTTCTTTCTCTTGCTGAACAATTATCAACATAAAGGCGAATGGATAGTAGCATAACGTTGCTAAAGCCTTCCCTCACACAACGGTGTGCTCTACAAATCCGCATCTTTAATACAAATGGCTATATTCAGGTTAAAAGATGTCACAATGTTGCCCCGTTGTGTGGGGCAACTTTGTGACATCGTTGTTTTTGGCTGAATGTGAAGTTACCCCATCAAAGGTTTATTTGCGTTATGTACAATTGGTTTCTGCTCTGGCAATGTTACAATGGTATTACAAATTATTCGTACATGTACCTCCTCAATCAAGATATTTTACCTCAAAGATGCCTCGCTTGCCTACCGGCCTAGGGGATTCAATTGTGTACAAAATTTCTTCTTTTGACTACAAAATGGCGCCTTCGCGTTCGGGCCATCTCCAATTCTTTTTGTTCATCTCAGGTTTGACTTCCGTCTCAGGTTTGACTTCCCCTCAGGTTTGACTTCCGTCAATCTTCCCGGGAAAAGTTGTGCTTCGAAGTTTACTACGACAAAGTCATCCACCTTGAAGGTGCTTTCCCCGGAACCCGTACTGCGGACCCTCGGGACGTTGGTATTTGGAATCGTGGAGGTGGTAGGAGTGTCCGTTTCCGATAGGTTGTCAAGACTTCCGGAGAGTACCTCGGACTCACTTGTATCTCCTTCCGACCACCTTTTCTTGTCGCCACGCTGACCATCTCAAGACGATTCGCTGTCACTGCTATCTTCTGTGCTGTCGTCCTCAAGATAAGACCTCTTCCTAGGTCATCTAGCTCTGATACTAGAGGTACAGCTGCCCTTCTTTCTGGTTGTCGGTTTTCCCGTCCTGCTGGCTTGTCACAAACACAGTTGGCATGTCACAAAGTTACCCCGTGAAGTATCAACATTTCAGTTTCCTTTCTATAACCTTAAACAAACATGACCTGATTAAATTTATATTACAGTTTCTTTTAGCGAACATGTTAACAATCAGAAGGTCATACCTGATTTCGTTGTTTTTGTCATGCGGACGGGTCGAGCACACAAAGTTTACGGCGCTTCAACAATGCGTGCCAAAACACGATTCAACATGTTGTCTAGAGTGGCTCCGGAGCACGGAAGTGTTGGCAGGCTGGCACTAGGTGGCCCGGCACGTCAGGCGAGCTTTTTGAGTGGCTCATAGCTTTTCGGCGGTGCTTGGTAGTGGTGCGAGATTTAACATACAGAAAAACAAGCGTGTGTCACAAAGTAATCCCTGCAGTCACAAAGTAACCCCATTTTACGGTATGATCCCTCGCGTCAGGGTAATCATACTCTGTAGATAATGTACAACACTATATATATGGCACACACAGTCTCGTCAGACAAGACCTTTGCTATAGAATTGGTTTCACGATTAAAATAATTTGAGGTACAGCAGATGCATCTTGTGCTAAGTGATAACTGTTTAACAGTGCTAACATACTGAAAATCAATGATGGACGAAAAGAAATAACCTGCACCCAAATGGAAGCCATTTTTATCATTTTTTTGGTGAATTTGACTCCTCTCTTTTACATGCTGGAGCAGTGTGCTTTAAGAGAATTGGTGAGCAGTGAAGACAGGAGAAATGAGGAGCAGTATCTCATAGAGATATGAAGCAAAGGAAAGCCGAGGGAACATCAAGTGGTTGTGTTGAAAGCTCTGTAGAGTTCTTGGGTGGCACACTTTACAGCTTACTGAGCAAAATTGAGCACTTAAAAGCACATTTGCCTTTGTATTTAAACCCACGGGTTCAGAGTACTTGGAGGCGCTCTCACATTCACACTAAGGACTTCCAGAATGTTAATCATATGACTCCTCCAATCGCTTTGGAAGGAGCCGAACACTTGACTTGTGTCAGCTTTCTCTCACTCTAACCATGCGAGGTGGCTGCATTCCCGCATACTTTGTTGGAATGTGGCAGGAACCGGTCGATCACACTGCTAGGATCCCCGCTTATGTGACTACGGTGATCAGCTACGGTAACAATGAGTTAACTCTGACTGTTCTGGATGGCTGCATTTTTGTTCAGGGCATTGAGCGAACAAAAAGGAGCCGCTTTGATGGAGGAGACGTTGACTGGGAGGCCAGAAACATGGGCAAGTACTCGAAAAGGTGAGGAAAAGAAAGCTCATGTATGTCATATGTCATAGGAAAAAACAAACCTGCACTGTGTCCTTTGTGCCTGTGTTTGTTGTTTCATGACTTATTTCTTATGCACTGGGAAAGCTCTGTAAGTTTGACAGAAAGGAAAGCCCAGTAATATAAACAGGAATAACTATACTATTAAATTCACTGTAAAAAATTGGGTGCTAAGCATGCATGTGTGAGGGCAAAGCTCCCTGAACTGGAAGAATAAAAGCCAGCTCTGTTTGTGGATATTTAAACCAAAATATTTGCTGGTATGGAGGTTGCTTTGGGACAAAATCGGCAGACCACTAAATGAAAGCCCTTGCACTAATAATCTTGACAATTTACTTGCTATCGTTTTCTGGGCTTTCAGTATGGCACCTCTACGATATGCTGCTTCGCTCGTGGCATGTTTGAACCGAGCGACTGAACAAGTTCGACACTTATTGTTTCCTGATAGGTTTGTTTCCTGATAGGTTGTTTCCTGAGCTCCCCGTATGGGCTTCCTTGAAGCTTTTGGCTACAACTGGGGGATGACAGTTCTCAAATTTCATCAATACTAATTATGCTATAGTGTCCTCTCCTTTCTTTTGCCTTAATGAGCTTTCTGTTTGTGTGTGTCCTTCTTGGAGAACATGTAATCATTGCATCCTTGCTTTTTGAAACAAGCTACCAGCTTCTTCCTTGTTCTCCCCCATTGCGAGTGGTGGGAAGTTAGCAGTGTGTGTAGACACATCCACCACTACAGGGTACACTTGGATGTAGGGAGACATGTCCGGATTTTGCTCCCACACAAGGGTACAGTTGCCTAGACTTGCACCAGACAACTTGTGGTTGGTAGTTGGGGCTTTTATCAACGCATCTGTACGGCGCTTAGACGTTTCCACAGCCACATGCAGTTAGGGTTCCAGTAATGTGAAAGAGACACGCATTTAGTGTTGCCTTTAACAGTGTAGTGTACCGTACAAAGAAACGCTGCTCAGGAATGAATTCACTGCACTGATAAAGACAAGTCCTGTTGCTGTAGTGCTAACTCCAATGGCATTCCAAGGTCCAATACTGCTTGCCATTTTTCTGTGGGCTACAGTATCTCGTCCTAGCAAACACGTTGTCTGTGATGTTCCTAGGAAATTGTATTTCTGATCCATCCTGTGTGCCTTACGAATTGTTTCTAACAATGCCGCGCTTCATAATTAAGGATAAAGATTTTTATGCGGGAGAGTGGGTGATGTGGGCCAGCACATTAGACAAGAAGCAAGTAAAAATTAATAAAAACAGAATGATTATTTAAATGGCTATTACTTCAACTGTTGGCTTCGATCATTATGGGCTCACCTTCGTGAGCACACAGTAATTGTTCTTTTTTTGTGCATGTTCTCATCTTGCAGTGAGATTAGGTTCATCGAAATCCAAGAACACCTCTGCTTGGAGATAGTCAAGGGTCAGGAACATGTAAGGACGCATATGTTTTATTACTTTATTTGCATTTTTGACCCATAGATGTTGAGAGAAAAAATGTGTTGTAGAGACAGCTCATCCCATCTGTTCCTCCCTATGACAGATATGGCAGGTGGCTTAAGCAAAACAATCTTTTAAACATGCAAAGGTAGCATTGTAAAGTACCAGCAAAAAGTCTACATTACATTAAAAAAACATAATATCTGCAGATGAAACAATCAAGAAAAAAAGACAAAGAAAGAAATAGGAAAGACCAACAATTGCAGCTAATAGATCTGCTTGTTAATGGGGGTAAGTTCGTATTATAAAGCATACCCTTTCCTCATATAATTTAACAAAATCCGAGTTCAAAGGAGAGGCCATGTTAGACAATCACTGAGGAACGTCACCTGACTTAGCTCTAGGCATATTCAGAAAAACATGAACGTAAAGCTCCAGGAGCAATGTTATGTGTAGGCATCAGCATGCCCAGAGCTGTGTCACACAAGATTTCGTAAAAGGGATCATGTCGTCTTGAAGTGATCGTATTCCTAAAGTTGTCCGAGGCTGTTGCTTCAGCATCGGAAGATGGCATTACAGATTGATAATTGGAGTTGTGATGGCAAGCATGGCAGGGGGCAGCAGAAAGTTAGGTGAGCAGATGAGATCAAGAAGTTTGCAGGGACAAAGTTGTTGGCAATTAGCACAGGACCAGGATAATTGGAGATCTGTGGGTGAAACTTTGTGGGTGAAAGATCTGTGGGAGATCTGTGTGTGAAACTGGGTGAAATTGGAGATCTGTGGGTGATCTGTGCGTGGATGATTATGGTGAATTGTAATTCGGGGGACGTGGATTTTAGCACCACAAATCCTTACCACCATTATATATCAAGGCAAAGTTATGATGAACTGTTTCATGTTTACTTTTGGCCAGCAACGGTAAGCTATGGAAATAAAAATAACCCTCTTAGTTTTAAAGGTTGTAGGACAGTCAACAATAGTAGAAATAAGGATGTTATTATTATAGTTTTATGTCTTTTTCTTTGTTCTTTGTTGATGCCTGCAGTGCAGAAACATGGCCGCACAGTACGAGGAACACTTGGAAGAGTGGTGGTTCGAGCATCAGGACAAGGAGCCCGATCTGCACAAGTTCTTGTGCATCGACCAGGCTAAAGGTATGATGACATTTCTCTTTATCTATTTTCTATTATTTAATAGAGATGTGTGAGTGCTCGAATTTTATAATTGAGTTCGCTATGCGATTCGATTTACACTTAACTCTTGTGATCCAAACTATTCAAAGTTTGCAATTAAGGGACAGAAAATGTGCTATGTCCCTTGATGAGTGGCCCATTCCCGCATGTAGTAAGCTTTGCCACATAACACTTATGTACTGCTGTGAAGCTAAACTTGCGTTCTATGGTGGTGCTTTCATTTGTGTACTGTGGTGAAGTTAACCTGTGCATCTGCACAGTTCTCTGCTCGACTGTTCTTTTTTTTTCTGGGTACAGTGGGTGGTACACTAGTTGTACAGTAAATTAGTTTTTCTTTTGCACATGTTTATCAGTACATGTTCTGTGCAATTTAATATGAAATCATTCAAGAAATATTCAAACATTATTAGAAAAATATTCAATTTTATTCACCTCCGAGATTTCACTATATGCTTGGCTCTATTATTTACACAAATGCACTGTGAGCCACTGCTGTTGTACAAGCACGGAAGTCGATTAGAAAAGACAGAAAAATAGGAAGAAATGAAATGCAAAATAATAGTAACAACTGGAGACTGTAAATAATGCACACAGCTTATGGTATAACTAACAGCTACAAAAATGACGGAGTTGGACTTCGTTATTATAGGCACTGATGTGGGACATTTGGGTTTAGGAGGTACCATTTACTCACATGGTTGGCTACCCCATCTCTCCTATTAGTTGGACTTCTTCTTTAACATGTCTTGAAGACAATTGGCTATAAAGGACAACAAAATTTCTTTAAATTTCAATCAACAGTCTTGCTTGTAACACATTCTAACTCTGAATTCAGCACTGTTGGCTGCTAACTCTAGTTAACTTGTTGTGGAAACGGGGAAGAATTATAGCCAAGTAACGGGGGAAAGTTGTGGTGCAGAAAACGGGAACTGCATCGTCGGTGACGCAGTCCGCCGGGCACATCACATGACATTAGGCAAATGGTACCACTACATATCAAAACCTTTGCAACAGGCTGTAGCCTTTTTGTATGGTCGCTTTAGTTGTGGTATAAATAGTTATGTAAGACTTGGCACACAACGTCAGAAACATGTGATATCGCGCTAAATTAGTGCGGGAACCTCCAAACAGTCATTGCCACTTTCTTGCACCATTTTCTAGTTTACCAATCATCTTCACCGCATGAAAGTGGTGCTTTTAATAATGTGAAAAGGTAATTTACTACTTATGTAAGAAAAATCGTAATCCGCCTTATTGGAGGTCGCATCATCAAAAAACGCCGGGGTGCGTTACTTTCATAGGTCGGCGCACTCACTCATGAGTGCACTCACTCGCACTCACTCGCACTCATTTCATAGACGTGAGTGCGAGTGCGAGTGAGCGCCAATGAGTGTGAGTGGAAGTGAGTGCGAGTGAGTGCCAGTGAGTGTGAGTGGAGGTGAGTGCGAGTGCGAGTGAGTGCTTGTGAGCGTGAGTGGAAGTGAGTGCGAGTGCGAGTGAGTGCCAATGAGTGTGAGTGGAAGTGAGTGCGAGTGCGAGTGAGTGCAAGTGAGTGTGAGTGGAGGTGAGTGCGAGTGCGAGTGAGTGCCAGTGAGTGTGAGTGGAAGTGAGTGCGAGTGCGAGTGAGTGTCAATGAGTGTGAGTGGAAGTGAGTGCGAGTGCGAGTGAGTGCAAGTGAGTGTGAGTGGAGGTGAGTGCGAGTGCGAGTGAGTGCCAGTGAGTGTGAGTGGAAGTGAGTGCGAGTGCGAGTGAGTGCAAGTGAGTGTGAGTGGAAGTGAGTGCGAGTACGAGTGAGTGCAAGTGAGTGTGAGTGGAGGTGAGTGCGAGTGCGAGTGAGTGTCAATGAGTGTGAGTGGAGGTGAGTGCGAGTGCGAGTGAGTGCCAATGAGTGTGAGTGGAAGTGAGTGCGAGTGCGAGTGAGTGCAAGTGAGTGTGAGTGGAGGTGAGTGCAAGTGCGAGTGAGTGCAAGTGAGTGTGAGTGGAGGTGAGTGCGAGTGCGAGTGAATGCCAATGAGTGTGAGTGGAAGTGAGTGCGAGTACGAGTGAGTGCAAGTGAGTGTGAGTGGAAGTGAGTGCGAGTGCGAGTGAGTGTCAATGAGTGTGAGTGGAAGTGAGTGCGAGTGCGAGTGAGTGCAAGTGAGTGTGAGTGGAAGTGAGTGCGAGTACGAGTGAGTGCAAGTGAGTGTGAGTGGAGGTGAGTGCGAGTGCGAGTGAGTGTCAATGAGTGTGAGTGGAAGTGAGTGCGAGTACGAGTGAGTGCAAGTGAGTGTGAGTGGAAGTGAGTGCGAGTGCGAGTGAGTGCAAGTGAGTGTGAGTGGAGGTGAGTGGGAGTGCGAGTGAGTGTCAATGAGTGTGAGTGGAAGTGAGTGCGAGTGCGAGTGAGTGCAAGTGAGTGTGAGTGGAGGTGAGTGCGAGTGCGAGTGAGTGCCAGTGAGTGTGAGTGGAAGTGAGTGCGAGTGCGAGTGAATGCCAATGAGTGTGAGTGGAAGTGAGTGCGAGTACGAGTGAGTGCAAGTGAGTGTGAGTGGAGGTGAGTGCGAGTGCGAGTGAATGCCAATGAGTGTGAGTGGAAGTGAGTGCGAGTACGAGTGAGTGCAAGTGAGTGTGAGTGGAAGTGAGTGCGAGTGAGTGTCAATGAGTGTGAGTGGAAGTGAGTGCGAGTGCGAGTGAGTGCAAGTGAGTGTGAGTGGAAGTGAGTGCGAGTGCGAGTGAGTGCAAGTGAGTGTGAGTGGAGGTGAGTGCGAGTGCGAGTGAGTGCCAGTGAGTGTGAGTGGAAGTGAGTGCGAGTGCGAGTGAATGCCAATGAGTGTGAGTGGAAGTGAGTGCGAGTACGAGTGAGTGCAAGTGAGTGTGAGTGGAGGTGAGTGCGAGTGCGAGTGAGTGTCAATGAGTGTGAGTGGAAGTGAGTGCGAGTGCGAGTGAGTGCAAGTGAGTGTGAGTGGAGGTGAGTGCGAGTGCGAGTAGTGCCAGTGAGTGTGAGTGGAAGTGAGTGCGAGTGCGAGTGAGTGTGAGTGGAAGTGAGTGCGAGTGCGAGTGTCAATGAGTGTGAGTGGAGGTGAGTGCGAGTGCGAGTGAGTGCCAATGAGTGTGAGTGGAAGTGAGTGCGAGTGCGAGTGAGTGCAAGTGAGTGTGAGTGGAGGTGAGTGCGAGTGCGAGTGAGTGCAAGTGAGTGTGAGTGGAGGTGAGTGCGAGTGCGAGTGAATGCCAATGAGTGTGAGTGGAAGTGAGTGCGAGTACGAGTGAGTGCAAGTGAGTGTGAGTGGAAGTGAGTGCGAGTGAGTGTCAATGAGTGTGAGTGGAAGTGAGTGTGAGTGGAAGTGAGTGCGAGTGCGAGTGAGTGCAAGTGAGTGTGAGTGGAGGTGAGTGCGAGTGCGAGTGAGTGCCAGTGAGTGTGAGTGGAAGTGAGTGCGAGTGCGAGTGAGTGCAAGTGAGTGTGAGTGGAAGTGAGTGCGAGTACGAGTGAGTGCAAGTGAGTGTGAGTGGAGGTGAGTGCGAGTGCGAGTGAGTGTCAATGAGTGTGAGTGGAGGTGAGTGCGAGTGCGAGTGAGTGCAAGTGAGTGTGAGTGGAAGTGAGTGCGAGTGCGAGTGAGTGCAAGTGAGTGTGAGTGGAGGTGAGTGCGAGTGCGAGTGAGTGCTTGTGAGTGTGAGTGCAAGTGAGTGCGAGTGCGAGTGAGTGCCAGTGAGTGTGAGTGGAAGTGAGTGCGAGTGCGAGTGAGTGCATGTGAGTGTGAGTGGAGGTGAGTGTGAGTGCGAGTGAGTGCCAGTGAGTGTGAGTGGAAGTGAGTGCGAGTGCGAGTGAGCGCCAGTGAGTGTGAGTGGAGGTGAGTACGAGTGCGAGTGAGTGCAAGTGAGTGTGAGTGAGTGCGAGTGCGAGTGAGTGCCAGTGTGTGTGAGTGGAAATGAGTGCGAGTGCGAGTGAGTGTAAGTGAGTGTGAGTGCGAGTGAGTGCCAGTGAGTGTGAGTGCCAATGAGTGTGAGCGGTATGTATGTATGTATGTATGTATGTATGTATGTATGTATGTATCCGTGGCCGTCTCGTTAATGGATTGTATACGAAAATCGCTATGCCATATGACTGCATGACGAATAAAATGACAGGTCATTATATGAAAATCATGACATGCATGATTTACATGAAACGGTCTTGGTGCTCTCCTGGGCCGTTTCGTTAATGGGATGTATATGAAAATCAGTATGGCACAACATGACTGCATGACGAACATAAATGACAGGCCATAATATGAAAATCATGACATGTATGGCATGAGCGGCTTGATTTACATGCCACGGTCTTGGTACTCTCCTGCCCAGCTAGCATACAAAGGATTTATGACGACTTCGAAACGGATATCCGAGACGTTAACGTTGCAGACGGCACGCGTAAGAAGCCTTAGTCCTGGATGCGTCGTATATCGTCTGATGTCCGGCTCGTTGCACATGCGTCTTCAAAAAGCTGGTCTTTTCGACGGCTTCGAGGAGACTCCAATAATCCCATTTTCCGGGATTTCTGAATCCGTTCAAAGACTTGCACGTGCGTCATCAAAAAGCTGTTCCTGAAATGTTAGCCGTAATCTGAAAAAGAAGCAGGAATCGTGCTCGGGAACTGGGCGCGCCCACCAATATTTTGGTCTGGTTGCCACCCTCAGAATATATAAATGATAATCTGACCTCAGAGCTAACGTCTTAGGGGTTCAAATGACGCCAAGGCATTTTTTGCACCCCTAAGGCATTAACTCTGTGGTTCTGAAGGTGTCAACGGGATAATAATTTTGGGGGGCACCCACGATCCACGGACGTCGTCCCTGCCTTATGGTAGTAGCTTCGACCCGCTATGTTACCAGCTCCACCATAAGGTTTAAGGTGCTGCAGAGTGGGGGTTAGTGCCAGCCCACCTGAATACTTTCGTCCTAGGAAGAAGTGCTGATGTCGCACTTGCGTGGAACGTTTTTTTTCTGGTGGGTCAAAGCACTAGCATTGAGTGCAACAGAGCAATAGTGCAGTAAGGTAGGCACACAGTTGTCTGCAAAGGCTTCATCAGTCTTAGCATTTAGGTCACAATTAGTTGTCATGCATACAAAAATCAATATAGCTTGTACTTTGTATAGTATGAAGCAAATCTACCAAAAACAGTAATGACATATCTTTCTACAGTTAAGGATAGAAAGTTTCTTGGCAAGCGGCCAAACAAGGAGGCCCCACTGCCAATGATCATGACGTCAACAACATTTTATTCAACATTTCATTGAGAAACTAACTTATGGTAGTTTAAAAAAAGAGAAATGTGAAAAAAATAAAACCACCAATATTCATAAGGAACTGCAGAAGAAATAATTTAAATATATCTGGAACTTATTAACGACTAGAGGCTTACAGAAAGCGCACTAGTAACAATAATCAAAAGCCAAACGACAATGCTTTTCTCAGCATGAGAGCAGCGCATCCTGTTGTATGAGCACAGACAGCATAGTGGATGAATGTGTGATAGCCGCTTTCAGTCATGTTATGCAGTATCTTCGCCACATAAAATCAATGATTATGAACAAACGAACTCAAATATGACCCAGGTATCAAAGTGAAAATTTGCCTAGGACATCAGCTGATGTAAAGAGGCAAGCTTGAAAAGACTACAAAAAGCATCAATCAAGTGACAATGAATACTGACCAAAGTGACCTTCAAAGAAAATGTCGCATGAAATATTAACATAATCGTTATAATGAACGACATCACAATGCAGTGCATAATCTGTCACAGCGAGCAACGTTACATCGAAGCAACCTCAGTTTCATAATGAAGCTACATACTCGCGTACTTGAAGTCCAATACACTGGAGACAGGTAGAGAGGGTGGCCTGATCTAGTACGCCCGGGCCTTCTACTCTACTTCGGGGACAACGCAACAGGGCAAGAAGAGTGATGAAGCATGAGGATGGGGATAAGAATGAGTGATCCGTACATACATAAGACATGACTGCTTGCGCAAAGGGGACATGGACGCCAGTAATCATATTTCATTACGCTTGATATGAACTAGCCCAACTTATGGCAGCTAATCACTTCTGCAAAACAATGTGCTGTGACGCGGAAAATGTCGGCCCGGCTCTCTTGACATAAACACTGGCAATAGTCAAACCCCAGCACGGGTAACTGGGACCTCGCCTCTACTTGAAACGTGACAGGGGCCGCCATTAGTCGGACGAATATGCTGTGCAGGGAAATGCACTCGAAGATTATGATAAAGGTCTAATAGTCGCATAATGAAAAGAAGCCACTTTAGTTGCATCTAAGTTTAATAGTCGCTTTTCATAATCCGCAACTTTGCGCAGTGGTACCGAACGTCTAGCATCCAGTCCATTTCTATTGAAAAAATGACCTTGTAGCATTAGGTAATTCGGTATGGTCCCCTATTTCGGGTGAAATACAGCTTTCATCTATTGCTTGTACTCCCATATCAGCCAGCCTAGTGGCCGCCGTCTGCTGCTGTGGCACGAATGGGGGACAGTCGCGAAATACTATGTGTTCTATTCTCTGATACATTAGACAGCGCTCACAGTTCGAGATGTACGCGCGACTGAAGAGGCGCGCGTACATCTCAAACTAGGTCGAGTTAGGTCGGCGACCAGGTGAAACCTGCGCAGTGTACTGGCACCGCTGCCGTTTATTCTACCCAGGAGGAAAAACTCGTGTCACTCTATTTGCCGCAGATGCCTGATAGGTCGGCGCACTCACTCATGAGTGCACTCACTCGCACTCACTCGCACTCATTTCATAGACGTGAGTGCGAGTGCGAGTGAGTGCCAATGAGTGTGAGTGGAAGTGAGTGCGAGTGCGAGTGAGTGCAAGTGAGTGTGAGTGGAGGTGAGTGCGAGTGCGAGTGAGTGCCAGTGAGTGTGAGTGGAAGTGAGTGCGAGTGCGAGTGAGTGCCAATGAGTGTGAGTGGAAGTGAGTGCGAGTGCGAGTGAGTGTCAATGAGTGTGAGTGGAAGTGAGTGCGAGTGCGAGTGAGTGCAAGTGAGTGTGAGTGGAGGTGAGTGCGAGTGCGAGTGAGTGCTTGTGAGTGTGAGTGCAAGTGAGTGCGAGTGAGTGCCAGTGAGTGTGAGTGGAAGTGAGTGCGAGTGAGTGCAAGTGAGTGTGAGTGGAGGTGAGTGCCAGTGAGTGTGAGTGGAAGTGAGTGCGAGTGCGAGTGAGCGCCAGTGAGTGTGAGTGGAGGTGAGTGCGAGTGCGAGTGAGTGCTAGTGTCAACTTGGACAAATCAGTCAGCACAGTGTTCCTACACATGCCTGTGTGTTTCATTATGAATCAGCAGGCCAATTGATATGCCTGCAGTGCAGAAACATGGCCGCACAGTATGAGGAACACTTGGAAGAGTGGTGGTTCGAGCATCAGGACAAGGAGCCCGATCTGCACAAGTTCTTGTGCATTGATCAGGCTAAAGGTATGATGATGTTTCTATTTATTTATTTATTTATTAATATTTATTAGGGATGTGCGAGTGTTCAAATAATTTTAAAATTGGGTTTGCTATGCAGTTTGATTTGCTCTTAACATTTGTTATCCAAACTTATCGAGGTTTTTAATTAAGAGACGCAAGATGTGCTATGTCGCTTGACGAGTGGCCCATTCCCGCATGTAGTAAGCTTTGACACATAGCACTTGTGTGCTGCGGCGAAGCTAAACTTGCGCTCTACGGTGGCATTTTCATTTGTGTACTCCGGTGAAGTTAACCCGCACAGTTTGCTGCTCGACTGTTCTTTTTTTTCTGGGAACCTTGGGGGGCACAATAGTTGTAGCCTTCTTCTGTGGTCAGTTTAGTTATATAGCTTACCTTTAATTGATGGATGATTTGAACTACGTGGCCAGTCTCTGCTTGGTTGTACATCTTTGAATAGAAAAGAATATCCATGAATGGGAAGCAGAACCATGTAGCTATTCGATCAAACAAAAATTTCGTCCTTCTGCCAGTCTTCTAGACATAGTTTTGAAGACATGTCACTTCACTTTACCTCTTGCTCCAAATATACCTTGAAAACGTTCAGATATCCCCTTCAGGTGTGAATTTAGTGTCAATAAATCCGTAAAATTTTCTCGCGTAGTTTCCCTGGCAGTGCACATTGCATTGCATGCAAGAAAACGTTATGTGTACGCTGAAATGTTGGTTATACAGCAGTTATTTGTAGTTAGGGCATAATTAAATATAAATTTATTCTGAA
Organism: Hyalomma asiaticum; assembly: GCA_013339685.2. Lineage (NCBI taxonomy): Eukaryota > Metazoa > Arthropoda > Arachnida > Ixodida > Ixodidae > Hyalomma > Hyalomma asiaticum. Next base: position 24,865,556 of record CM023489.1, read on the forward strand.
GCCACCATCCTTTATATTGTCATGAGAGGAATCACAAGTAAGTCTTGAAAGGTAGGTACAGAGTGTTATTCACTGCGCTCACTACCAGCCAGCAAAAATTATAGTTTTGTTGTCAATCCAGGAGCGTACCAGGTTGACCCACTCACCAAACGTGGTGATGTTTTCCGAAAATTAATTGCCTGGAGAAATACGTCGCACATTGCAGCAAGTCGACACATTGGGTACATTGAGAGCTTAATTTATCGAAAGCCCAGTGTTTCTTGCACTCTCGTAGCTGCTTGTCCACTGAACTACCAAAAGCAAGTTGCATACACAATTGTGTATGCCACGAATAGCACTAGATGCGCAGGAGGACAACGCACCCACCGCAGATTACTGGCAATATGGGGAGCGCTGGCTATCTCTACGCTCCCACTATGACATGATTCATATGATGGTTTTGTCACTTCAAACCCACAATTTGAATTTTTATTTCTGAAGTGTAATGGGGTAGTGGCTGGACTCTCACCTCGTGCGTGCTTTGTTCTTGCTCCCTAATAGCTTGCTGCCCGGAAAACTACTATGGCCCCAACTGCGAACCTTGCACAGGAGGAGCTGAGAATCCATGCAATGGACATGGGAGGTGCAAAGTAAGGTTTTGCCTCTCTTTGTCTTCATTATGTGGGGATGCCCAATTTTCGTGCTTCTGATGGGGTGTCTTTCTTCCATGGCTTTTTGGTGTCTTGTAATTTGAATTCTCATGAAGGCACTAATGGCATAATTGTGTAGTAGTTGTGGCAGTGTGCCAGCCATTACTGTAATATTGGTAACTACTTTGAGGTGGCTATGCTATTAGCTCAGAAAGTATTTTTTTTTTTTTTTTACAAGTGGCAGAAAGTGATTTAAACAGTCATGATGGGTATACTTGCCCTTGGTAGGGCTCATGTGTCCGTATGGTCATCCGAGTTATCTTGGGCTCAACAGTGAAAATGTCAAAAAGCAAGCGTGAGTGTTGAAAGTTTAACAAGTTAGCCTGTTACACGAATTATTCAATTAAAATAAGTAATTGCAAATTTTTAGAGAAACAATTAAATGATTGTAGAGTGCTATATCACGGAAATGCCCCGCCACGGTGGGCTAGTGGTTATGGCACTCGGCTGCTGATCCGAAGGTCGCGGGATCGAATCCCGGCCGCGGCGGCTGCATTTCGATGGAGGTGAAATGTTGAGGCCCGTGTGCTGTGCGATGTCAGTGCACGTTAAAGAACCCCCAAATGGTCGAACATTTCCGGAGACCTCCACTACAGCGTCTCTCATAATCAGAGCTGGTTTTGGGACGTTGCACCCCACGAATCAATCAAACATATCATGGAAACGTCTTTCTTAAGTCATCTTTGCTTTTGACAGGGATCTGGAACTCGCAAAGGCAACGGCAAGTGCGACTGCCATCCAGGTTACACGGGCGAGCTGTGTGACTCTTGCACCGAGGGCTACTATGAGGACAAGCCGGGCCCCAATGGCACCAAGACGTGCACCAAGTGTGACCCTTCGTGCAAGGGTCCGTGCACCGAGGGCGGCCCCAAGGCGTGCAAGGAGTGCACTGTGGGCTACACCATGAACGAAGAGCTGGGATGCGTGGGTGAGTGTTATTCGTGCATGTCGTACTCGTGCAGTTTCGGTTAGACTTTTTTTTACAACTTCATGTTGCCATATACAGCGCACTCTTGATAATTCAAACCTTTGCTAAATTCAAACAAATTTGGATATTTATTTGGCCTGCTATGTTCATGATGTGCTAATTAAAAGCTGCTTAATAAAACTGGATCATGGTTAATTCCATTGATATGTTTTATTTGCCTTTACCAGAGGTAATGCTTTTGTTCTTGTAGCTAAACATTTGTGCTCATACATGTTTAAAACAGCAAAAAATGAAAGCCACTTGCCTGCCTACACTTTTCAAAGCCTTCTAAACCACCAGGAGAACCCCCCCCCCCCCCCCCCCAAAAAATATGGTGAGATCGCGACAGTGGCATGAATACTACCTAGTCAGCTCTGCTTTTTCTTAAAGAGTGTTGCACCAGCTTGTATACAGTAGAACCTCGTTATAATGAACTTGGATATAACGACCTATCGGATATAACGAAGCAATCGCAATTCCCCTTGAAATTCCTATATATGAAATTGATATTGGTTATAACAAAGTAATTACTGCTCCCCCTTCAACTTCGTTATAACGAGGTTTTACTGTATTTGCTTGCATCTGATCCTTCAAACTGATTTCTTGAGAAAGTTGATGTAGTTGCGGTTTCGGTGCTGTCACTGTTATGAAAATTTTGTGCGAACTGTGCTGTACATATTTGTAGCATTATTCTGACGTGTTACTGCAGGTGATCAGTGCGCGAGTCGCAGTTATATTAAATGCAGTGTTAACATTGCTAAAGCATGTAGTAGCTGATTGATTGGGAAGCTGCCTTTTCAGTGGTTGTCGTATAGCTTTGTCAAGGTTCTTACTTCTGTGCACTTGGTTGTATGGCAGACATTCATGCATCATGTGCTCGCAAGTGCACACAGACATGCACACTGTACCATGTCGCATAAGGGCATCGACTGTTAAAAGTTCATGACACCCGTTTCCATTCTTTATCCTGTAAATGTGCCATGTTACATCAATGTGCAGGTAGTCTTTTGGACGATCCCCAGACGTAAATGAAAAAACGCAGACCATAACATCTCGAGCAAGTGCCCCGCCCATTCTTGGGTGTGAGACAATTTAACAAATTTATAGGGGAGGCCCTTGCTTGGTTGCGAACCAAAACTCAGAATGGTGGCGGGACTGCCAGAGATAAGAAAGAATGTAGAGCAGTTCTTTACATTAATGTCTGTGGAATAAGGGCATTTACTGCTTTTGTTCGATGTACTTTCTCTTCAAGCCGTCAAAGAACTTCTCGGAGTCAGATGCACAAGTTGTGGGCCTGTAGGCCAGAGCAGCACCAAACACTAAGTTCACTCTAGCAACTGATGCATCTCACATCCGTCCATCTGATAAGAGCAGCCTAGAGCTATTTCAGCTCACTCTAGTCCAATAAAAATGGCAACTCACAATCTCCCAGCTGTAGTCGAGGCTGGCTATGAAGACGAGAAGTACGTGGCTGCATTGCAGCCATTGTCAGGCCTCGGCAAAAGCGCAGTTCAACAACAAATTTCTTTTCCTTACTTAATTGCATAATTTCTTGTAGTTTATTGGGCTACTTCTTGAAAAATTATTGCTTGGTGCGGCGAACAGGGTTCAAGAAAAGGGAGGAGGCAGTTGCTCGGTCACCGGCACCAATTTCAAATCTCTCAAGAAAGGGAGGGAGGTACTTGTACTGGTGGCAGCACTTGCTCAGGATTTTATGGTAGAACTGGAACACAGACATTAGACAGAGCATTTACGGGCAGCTCTGCTCAGATCTGTGTACCCTTCAGATTAGTGTGCATTCGCGCAGGGGCGGCACTAGTGTGTGTGTGCACAGTGCTGAAATTAGCAGTATAGCAGGAATTGTTGTCCAAGCTGCTGAAGATGTTATGTGCCTTTTTCTTTCTGTGTTGCAGACATCGACGAGTGCATTGAGTCTGCAGAGAATCTCTGCGAAAAGGAGAGAAACACATTCTGTGCCAACACTCCGGGTTCCTACAAGTGCATGAGTGAGTAATGTCCTTTTCCTGTACACGTCTTCGCTGAAGGATTGAAATCTGGGCCAGCGAAGTCATGACCCTTGCAAAAGCCTGGCAAAATGCAATGCACAAGTAGTGTCATTTTTAAGTGGCGGATCTCGAGCAGCTACTGAAATCCTGGGGTGAGCACTGAGAACCACGAATCCGAATTTGCCAGTGAAAAGTGAAAGTGCTCCGCAAGGGAGTACTATACAAGAAGTACGTGAACACATCATACAACGGGCATCGGAACGAATGCCTGAGTTCCACTCCATGTATTTCCGTGGCAACCAAAGTAGTATTCCCCCGGTCACACTTTGACTGCGGCAGTCGCAGAGTTTGTCATTTATGTTCAGCAGATGTCAGGAGCCTCCCGTGCGACGTGTGTTGCTTGGGCTTGTCAAAGAAGACATTACGTGTGAAACATAGCATGATTTTGTGTCCAATCCAACGTCTGGTGCTGTAAGCTCTGGCATACAGCATACGATGGCTCAAGATGCGTGGGGTGAGGAGAGATCAGTGCGTAGGCTCTGCCCACATCCAGCATTTCGGAATACACGCTCGTAAGGGTTCGTGTTCTCGTCATTAAGTAGAAAATGAACAATTTTGCAGCTCCCTGCCTTGTTCTATAAAAGTATTGAAGAACATCGTCTATGTAGCTATGCATTCGCGAGCGACAATCGCACCAAACAGCCCAACCACAGTGATGACACCGAGTAGACCTAGCTAGGCCGACACCGTTCCCAGCTACTTCCATAATCGGCGATGTGCTCGTCACAAAGCATTCGATTGTGCCACCATAGTTAACAATGGTACTCGCATGTCATCTGATAACACATACAATTAGTTTTCCTGAAACCACAGCACAAATATCATCCCTGCGACACGACGAAAGCGAAAAGATACAACATACACAATGACTCTGCTACACGAAAATCTCAGCGAAAGTGATGCACGCTAGTGCGCAGCAGGTGCTAGTCTACGTCGGTGGCGCCATCTCTCGATGAAAACTGTCATGAGAGATAGGGAGAAGCAGTGGTCGCTCGAGTGCCATTTGACAGGCGCAGAATTATCGAGGAGGCTACGCTTGTATCATAAAACTGTGAAAATGCAGTTTTAGAATGCAGTTTTAAAATGTGACTGGTTTCTTAACTCCGCTATCAACCAGCTCACGATCCGTCTTTGACGTTTTGCAGTGTGTGACTTTGCTTGCGACGGCTGCACCGGAGATGGGCCGGACCACTGCATCAAATGTGCCAAGAGCTACGTCTTGAAGGACAAGACCTGTATCGGTGAGTTGTGTGTGCACCATCGTCACGCCATTACTTCTACTGTTGTCAACGGCAGGAAATCTGACAACGCTGTCTCAGTTGAGCCAAATGATAATTGTTTGCTTTCTAATTTCATTCATCTGCCTGCCATTCATTCCTTCCTCTTTTCTGTCGTCCTCGGCTCTTCTGGTTTTTTGTACTGTGATGACAGAACACCATTTGAGCGTTCTCTGAATTGTCATAGCCTCTCTGATTCCACTTCCTTCTGATATCTAGGATATCTGCTTTTATTTTATCTCTTTGTCATGCCCCTTTATTTGTCTTATCATGGCGCGCCTGCTGTTCTCCTCTGCATGATTCATTGCACAGTCCTTAACAAGTGGGCCCCCATTTGAGAGACATTAGTACTTTCCAATTAACTAGAATAAAAGAGGACAGCAAACAGAGATGAGGACAAAAAAAAACATCACTGCATGTCCTTTTTGAGAAAATTGTCGTATATAACTTTAGAAGTCTATGGCATTTTTCCCACATCAAAGATGGAAGAACAGGAAGCTGCACCAACGGGCCCATAATTTATAGGCTGATGTCATGTGTTGGACGTTTGATGACTCTGCCGACGAAGCACATGGTCGCCCACGCGTCTAACTGTGATGTTCTACAAAGGCAGCGATGAATGTTTCTGGCAATGAAATTTCAATGTAGGCAGAGTGCGCCCATTTACTGAGGTTTAAGTTCACGTGAAAGGAACTCTGCATTGTTCATTAACATGATGGTGTGTGGCTGCCGACCTCACATTGTAGCAGATGTGGAAGGCATGGGTGCAGGGAGGGACACTATTTCTTTAGCCAGTTGCCATGCAACCCGCTGCCGACTCTGAGGGCCCAGCTTTATCAAGTTAAGTTTAGTGTCAAGCAACATGTAGGTAAAGTAGTGGGGAAACACTTTATACAGTTGACACTTGTTACAGTGGCTTGTGATTATCCAGTAAGCAGTGTACGTTTTATTCGAAGTTTGTGATACACATTCTTTGGACTTACGTGGGGGAGGGGTGTTTATTTGTGCTGCCATGCAACTGATATCACACACTTAAAATTCGGCAGATTGGGGCATGCTACTATTTCTGTTTACTTCTTTGAGTAACCGCACAACTAAGGTACGGCAGCAGCACTCAACTAATAAAATGGCAAGCAACCATTAACAAATTATTGCCTCTTTTAAGCCTGGCAGATTTGAGCACTGCACTGAAGCGGTGCACCAGGTATAAAATTTAGCTGTCACATGCCTATATTAGCTCATTGAAAAATATGTAGTGTATGTTAAAGATAGATATATATCCATAAATATGTGCTCTTTATCAAGCTCACATTGTAATAATTGACTGATTGAATATGTTGGTTGCTTTCTCTTGCTACCTTGCTGTCCATGAAAGGTGTTTCGGTTCCGTAGGAGAGGGTAGGCTTTGCACAAGATTTTGCATAAGTAAGTTGAATTACACAGGACAGAGGTGACAGCAGCTAGTCAATGTATCGTTATGAAAGCTTAAATATGTGCAATATCATCTTCCTCCATCAAGGTGAGTGTGTGAGCATTTTGTTGTTGCACTTACTTAGGCATGCTGTGAACTGATTGCTAATTTAGTTCTCTATTTTATTTTAATTTTTTCTGCCTTTTGCATGATGTGAGCTATTCTTTCGGTGACCCTTTCTTGGTTTGGTGCTCTCTTATTTTTCTGATGTCTCCTTATTTTTGTTTTTCTATCCGCAGATGCAACTGATGCAGGTATGGTAGACATTCTTGGTGGAAACCACACCTTTGTTTTCAAAGCTGCATGAATGCTTGTGCACAGCTCGTTAAAGGCCAGCTGCAGCTTAACTTCAGATTGGCCAAATTTTTGATGAAGGAATATAGCACATATGTTTGGGGAGAAGTCACTTCATATCAGCAGGGATGCCAATTAGCTATATCTCTGTGGGCCTAAGCAGATGATAGATGCACCACAGGAAACAAGTCTGAAACCACAATCTTAAAGATTTTCAATGTGCGACGGGCAGTGCTCACTCTCAAATTTCTCAGGTTCTTAATGTCTTGGATTCTGTGTTACACCCTGCATCCAGTAAGAACGGTGGTAATTTGGTAGCAGTCTTAGAACACATCAACTTACCTTACCTACCACGGTGGCTTGGTGGCTACGGCATCACACTACTACCACACGACCTTGTGGTACTGTGACCTTGTGCTGCCAAGGTTGGACAAGGTAATAGGAATGAACACTTTTGAACAAGAGCTGCTTTATACCATTTATATCTTAAACTAGGACCTCTGTGAAATCCCAAACATTGTAGCAGTTGGCCTTTACGACTGTTCTTGTGACGCTGTATCCTGATTCTGTGTTCTTTCACTGCATGTTTTGACTGCTGTAACGCACCTCCTTCACCTCTTTTCTGTTCTGTGGCACCTTCTTTGCACTCATTCTGTACCTTGCTGCTTTCCCCACTTTTCTTAGACGAGGAGGAGGGAGAAGGTGAGTGAAATTGAATCCTAGTTGTCACGGCGTCACCGTAATTTGTCTCTTAGACCAAAACCTTGAACATAATGACAGGTGTCTAGTCATGCTGATAAAATGTCCGTGAAAAGGCTCGAGTAGAGACGTGAGCCCACTACTGCAATGAATAGTGTGGAAAGCTGGGCATGTTGGTGCAGATTCATCTTCTGTGGAACTGTGCGGCAGAATGCAAGGAAAAAAACGGTATGACGAACAAGCACAGTCTGTCTTGCTTTCCTTCTGTGCTGTCCTGCTCTCCCAGTTTGGTAGATGAACCTCTACTACGAACTTGGAGCTTGCAGACCATATGTTGTAAAAGTAAAAAGGAAAAGATTCCACACACTTGGCTCATGAAGCAAATGCAGTAGGACACAGTGTGTGTGGGACTAACATATGAAATTGCTAGTACTGTTCTTTGTGATCTGGTGATCACATTTCAGATATTATCGAGAAAATTCCTTGTGCAAGTGGTGTCTACAAAGACATACTGTTGAGGCAACTGAATAGTTAAAGCAGTTAGCTTAAGTCTCAGAAAACACACTGGAAGCTTATGCCTATTGTTCAGGTGAAATGAACTCTGTGACATTGGTAACATCCAGAGAAAAGAAGCCACATTGCTTTTTGTGTTTGTAATAGCTTTTATCAAATAGCTAACAAACTTTTCAATGGATAGTTTGGCCACAGCTCAAGTGCATGTTCATAGAGCACATCTGGAGACAAGTAATTTACCTACAGACAATGCATTACTGTTTGTGGAGGTCCCTTTCCCATGCTTGCAGAAAGCCCACAAGCTTATAATGCTACCGAAGCCTGTCAGCTTCTGCATGCCAGTGGTTTTCTTTTAAATGCCTGAGAGTAAGATATGTGAAAAGCTACACATTGTAAATGTTTTAAAGTAAATTGACCAAGTGTGGTGGGTGTGCAAACCTTGGGTAGACATCCTGGTTACAAAGTTTAACCTAGGAAGTCCTGATAATCTTATTTATTACTTCTTACATAATCAAAACATGGCATAAATTAAGGGGTGGAATAGATGCTTGAAGCAATAAGAAGTCTGCGAACTGTGTATGTTGCTGTAGTCAACATGTCGACAAGAGAACTTGTAATTGCAGTTGCTCCCCTGATGACATTCGATGCGCCCATGAAGACAAGTCCCCTTGTTGAAACTTTAGCTCCAGTGATATTCCTTGCATGATTTCTCATACCTACGTAATGCAAACACAAAAGCCACCAGTGGCTGCTTCATGGTGTTAACAACGTACAATTGTTTTGATGTGCACAAAAGAGCTTCACAGTTTTAATTCTGCTTGGTTGTATTGGACACCCAGTGCAGGCTGGTTGGAGCTTTGTAGCCTAACCAATTGTTTCATCCTGCCTTTGCTGTCGTTCATTGAATCCTTACTCGCATGTGCATGAAACTGCTTCTTATGAGTTATCCTGATGCATGACTGTTTTAGTGCATCTCAATGAGCACTTGTAAATCCTGCATGACGCAAACCGCTGCATGCTGTTTTTGTCTTTCCCACCCTGCTCTGTGCCTCTCTGCTCACCGTATGCTTTTCTTCCTTCTCGGTGTCCCTCGTCTTACGTAGATGATGTTCCCTACGGTAAGTATAGCGCATTTGAAAAGTTGGAGCAAATCATTCGGCGTGATGGGTTCACTGACGAAAGTGTTACGAAAAGCAGCAGTTTTTCTGGTTCTGCTTTTTGGTTAATGTGGAACCCTTTGCTGTTTGTGTCCTTTCTTGAGTGTATATTTAAAATGTGCTTGTAGAAGACATAAAACGTGCATGGGATTGCAATATTCAAAGACAAAATGGAAGAAAACACTACATTCTTACCCTTGTATCAATGAATCATCGGTTGTAAGGAAGCAAATGAAGAATAGAATTTCGACTAAAACAGTTCTACTAATATTTAATTACAACAATTTGTCAGATATAGTGAAGTTATTCTCTTGTCAGGCAGACTTCATTATAACGAGGCCTTAATGTACAGATCCAGCAAAAATTTGTCTTTGTCCTTTACATCCGTGCTTCTTTCTTTGTCTTTAAAGGGCCCCTCGCCGCATCAAATTGCAGATTTGAGCTATTCACTGGAAGGTTTAGCTTGCTCCTGGTGAACATTCTATAAAAAAATCATCAAATTGGTTCGTTATTGGAAAATGAGAAGAAGTATACAGCCGTCCTGTTACCATGCCTCTAGGAGACAATCTCTACTGCCAAAGCAAGCAGTAGAGATTGCTTAGCTAGTGGGTTCAGGTAGTGTGCCTCCCCTGTATTCTCTCAAATGCAGAGAGAAAGGAGAGGGAGCACATCCATGGTTACGTAACAAGCTCCACATTTCATATGTGTCAGTGCCACCTGTAAAGGAGAACTATGCGCCCATTTAGGTTGCCCTATAAATTCTCTTGGTTAGAAGATTAGTTTCAGCTCACTCGTTGGATTCTCGGTGGCAATAAAAGGTGCGGTACCTGAACATTGGCATGCACAAGCTGACAGGCTTCGGTAGCATTATGCGCCTGTGGGCTTTCTGCAAGCATGGGAAAGGCACCTCCACAAACAGTATTTTACATACAGAAAATGCATTACTGTTTGTGGAGGTGCCTTTCCCATGCTTGCAGAAAGCCCACAGGCGCATAATGCTACCGAAGCCTGTCAGCTTGTGCATGCCAATGATTTTCTTTTAAATGCTCGAGAGTAAGATACGTGAAAAGCTGCACATCGTAAACGTTTTAAAGTAAATTTACCAAGTGTGGCGGGTGTGTGAACCTTGGGTAGACATCCTGGTTACAAAGTTTCACATAGGAAGTCCTGATAATTTTATTTGTTACGACTTACATAATCAAAATATGGCATAAATTAAGGGGTTGAATAGATGCTTGAAGCAATAAGAAGTCTTCAAACTGGGTATGTTGCTGTAGTCAACATGTCAACAAGAGAGCTTGTCATTGGGGTTGCTCCCCTGATGACATTTGATGCGCCCATGAAGACAAGTCCCCTTGTTGAAACTTTGGCTCCTGTGATATTCCTTGCACGATTTCTCATACCTACGTAACACAAACACAAAAGCCACCAGTGGCTGCTTCATGGTGTTAACAATGTACAATTGCTTACATGTGCACAAAAGAGCTTCACAGTTTTAATTCTGCTTGGTTGTGTCAGACACCCAGTGCAGACTGGTTGAAGCTTTGTAGCCTAACCAATTATTTCATCCTGCATTTGCCTTCCTCCTTTGAATCCTTACTCGCATGTGCATGAAAGTGCTTTTTATGAGTTATCCTGATGCATGACTGTTTTAGTGCATCTCAGTAAACACTTGTAAATCCTGCATGACGCAAACTGCTGCATGCTGTTTTTGTCTTTCACATCCTGCTCTGTGCTTCTCTGCTCACCGTATTCTTTTCTTCCTTCTCGGTGTCCCTCGTCTTATGTAGATGATGTTCCCTACGGTAAGTATAGCGCATTTGAAAAGTTGGAGCAAATTATTCGGCGTGATGGGTTCACTGGCGAAAGCGTTACGAAAAGCAGCAGTTTTTCTGGTTCTGCTTTTTGTTTAATGTGGAACCCTTTGCTGTTTGTGTCCTTTCTTGAGTGTATATTTAAAATGTGCTTGTAGAAGACATAAAACGTGCATGGGATTGCAATACTCAAACACAAAATGGAAGAAAACACACAATTCATTGAAACAATGAATTATCAGTTGTAAGGAAGCAAATGAGGAATAGAATTTCCACTAAAACAGTTCTCCTAATATTTATTTACAACAAATTATCAGATATAGTGAAGTTATTCTCTTGTAAGATTTCAGCTATTCACTGGAAGGTTTAGCTTGCTCCTGGTGAACATTGTATAAAAGAAATCATCAAATTGGTTTGTTATTGGAAAATGAGAAGAAGTATACAGCTGTCCTGTTACCACGTCTCTAGGAGGCAATTTCTACTGCCAAAGCAAGCAGTAGAGATTGTTTGCTTAGCTAGTGGGTTCAGGTAGTGTGCCTTCCCTGTATACTCTCAAATGCAGAGAGCAAGGAGAGGAGAGGGAGCACATCCGTGGTTACGTAGCAAGCTCCACGTATTATGTGTCAGTGCCACCTGTAAAGGGGAACCATGTGCCACATTTAGGTTGCCTATAAAGTCTCTTGGTTAGAAGAATAGTTTCAACTCACTCGTTGGATTCCCAGTAGCAATAAAAGGTGCAGTGCCTGAACATAGTAATGGTAAAAAACTTATGTACAAAGACTACGGGCATTCACTAATTCAGATGCATTGATTGACATTCCATGTTTATCTGTATTACGGTATGAGTGGTTGATGAACTTCGCTTCTCATTTTATATTTTGAAATGAGATGTCATAGGTTCCTCTATACTGTGAAAGGTTTTGTGCCGAAATTCGTTTGCAGCACTGTGTCTTGACAAATTGCCTTTTACACAGCCTTCCATTCGCAATTTGTAGACCAGTCCAAATGATTTTCATGCCACTTCCACATTGAGTATGGAATTTTCTGGGCCACATATTTTCTTTGCTAATGCTGAACACATTACAGTTTGGCTGTGTTATGGCCTGCGCTTGCACGTGCCACTGTACACATACGGGTCATGTTTTGCACCAATATACAGCCTCTCAGAAGAAAATACGGGCTAGGCCTAGTTATTCCAATGATGTACTAGGCCTGATTAGGCCTAACACGGGTGTAGCTTTTTTTCATTGCAAGGCTGTGGCTAGTGTCGCATTTTTTTCACCCTCTTTCGTCATCGTCGCATGTCTACAGTGGTGAGTTGACATCACTTGAGTTGTACTTGGCTTATTTAGCTTAGCAGAGGCTATTTTTAACTAAGAATTGCTTTGCTCACTTCGTCATTAGGGAATCGGTCAGGCTTATGAAGAGGCACGTTTGCACGCATCACACAAGCTGCAAGGCATCGTTTCATGAGAAAGAGCATATGCCACTTCACACCGTTCTTAGTGCAGAAACAGGAAGAACTAAATACAAGATTTTTTTTCATTCTTGGTTTCAGAGGAGCCGGCGTCAGAGAGCGAAGAGCCAACACTGCCCGAGTTCACGCATGGCGACGAACTCTGAGAGATGCTTGCAACGCACAACGTTGCATTGGCAGCCGCTCAAAAGAACCATTTTTGTCTTTCATAAAAACTTCATTTTTTTACATCATAAATACATCATATGTACAGTTTTCATACCCTGTTCCATCCCTTCAGAGTTAGTTCACTTCACAGCCTGTATTAAAATAAATTTTGTTAGGTAATTCGTATAGTTACTATTTGCCGTGGAAGGAAAATTTTGCACTCAATGTTCAGCACTGGTGTTTACGGGCGTGTGATGTAGCACAGCAGGACAGTTAACTTCAGTGGCATGAAGTGACGCACCTTATCTCACCATTCATATGTCCCAAAGACAGTTCAGGCTTATATGCTTCATATGAGTCTCATAGATTTCCCTATTTAAAAGGGTCCTGCAACAGTTCTGTAGCATAGTGTGAAAACCATGCCAATCGGAGAGGCACCTCTCCTGCCTGCTCTTCTTTTCAACATATGACGTCACAAGGAACAAAGGCTCCGTCGCTTGAAGTACAACTAGCATCAGTGATCCCATAATTGCAGAAATGTCATTGGCAATGTTTTATTTGGTCGTAG
>CM023489.1:24878794-25024721 GCA_013339685.2 Hyalomma asiaticum
TTGGCATTTTGGGCAAGATTTTGAGAGATCGTATTTTTATTCAGGAAGGGCGCGCAATAAGTAGAGGAATGCTCTATGATGCGGCCAAACGTATTTAGAGCGACTTGTGATCGAGTCAAAATTTCACAAAAACCAATACTATAGTCTTACCTTTTTGGCATTTTGGGCAAAATTTTGAGAGACCGTATTTTTATTCTGGAAGGCGCGCAATAAGTAGAGGAATGCTCTACGATGCGGGAAAAATGCATTTTGTCGACTTCTGATCGAGTCGAAATTTCACAAAAACCCTATACTATAGTCGTACCTTTTTTGGCATTTTGGGCAAAATTTTGAGAGACCGTATTTTATTCAGGAAGGCGCGCAATAAGTAGAGGAATGCTCTACGATGCGGTAAAACGCATTTTGTGCGACTTCTGATCGAGTCAAAATTCACAAAAACCCAATACTATAGTCTTACCTTTTTTGGCATTTTGGGCAAATTTTGAGAGACCGTATTTTTATTCAGGAAGGCGCGCAATAAGTAGAGGAATGCTCTACGATGCGGGAAAACGCATTTTGTGTGACTTCTGATCGAGTCAAAATTTCACAAAATACCCAAGAATATAGTCTTACCTTTTTTGGCATTTTGGGCAAGATTTTGAGAGACCGTATTTTTATTCAGGAAGGCGCGCAGTAAGTAGAGGAATGCTCTATGATGCGGCCAAACGTATTTAGAGCGACTTCTGATCGAGTCAAAATTTCACACAAAGCCCAGGACTATAGTCTTACCTTTTCGGCATTTTGGGAAAGATTTTGGGAGACCGCATTTTATTGAGGAAGCCGCGCAATAATTAAAGGAATGCTCTACGATGCGGGAAGACGCATTCTGATCGAGTCAAAATTTCACAATAGGCCAATACTATAGTCTTACCTTTTTTGGCATTTTGGGCAGAAACTTGAGAGACCGTATTTTTATTCAGGAAGGCGCGCAATAAGTAGAGGAACGATCTACGATGCGGTAAAACGCAGTTTGTGCGACTTCTGATCGAGTCAAAATTTCACAAAAAACCAATACTATAGTCTTACCTTTTTTGGCATTTTGGGCAAAATTTTGAGAGACCGTATTTTTATTCAGGAAGGCGCGCAATAAGTAGAGGAATGCTCTACGATGCGGAAAACGCATTTTGTGCGACTTCTGATCGAGTCAAAATTTCACAAAAGCCCAATACTATAGTCTTACCTTTTTTGGAATTTTGGGTAAGATTTTGAAAGACCGTATTTTTATTAAGGAAGGCGCGCAATAAGTAGAGGAATGCACTAGGATGCGGGAAAATGCATTTTGTGCGACTTCTTGTGCGACTCGATTTTAATTAATTTTCCGAGGCTATAGACTTATCATTTCAGAGGAAAATGCGACCCCGTTCAAATCGAAGCAAACGAGACGAAATACTCAGGAAAAGAATTTTCCTCTATCTTTATGAATTTTTGCAAGGCTATAGATTTATCATTTCAGAGGAAAATGCGACCACGTTCAAATCGAAGCAAACGAGACGAAATACTAAGGAAAAGAATTTTACTCGATCTTCATGGATTTCCCAAGGCTATAGACTTATCACTTCAGAGGAAAATGCGACCACGTTCAAAGCGAAGCGAGCGAGACGAAATACTCAGGAAAAGAATTTTCCTCTATCTTTATGAATTTCGCAAGACTATAGACTTATCATTTCAGAGGAAAATGCGACCCCGTTCAAATCGAAGCAAACGAGACGAAATGCTCAGGAAAAGAATTTTACTCGATTTTAGTTAATTTCCCAAGGCTACAGACTTGGCATTTGAGAGGAAAATGCGATCCCGTTCAAATCGAAGCAAACGAGACGAAATACTCGGGAAAAGAATTTTACTCGATTTTCATTAATTTCCCAAGGCTTGCCACTTGTCAAATCGAAGCAGGCGCGACGAAATACTCAGAAAGAGAATTTTACTCAATTTTCATTAATTTCCCAAGGATATATACTTGCCATTTGAGGGGAAAATGCGACCGCGTTCAAACCGAGGCAAACAGGACGAAATAGTCAGAAAAAGAATTTTATTGGATTTTAATTAATTTCCCAAGGCTATAGACTTGCCATTTGAGAGGGAAATGCGTCCACGTTCAAACCGAAGGAAACAGGACGAAATAGAAAAAGAATTTTAGTCGATTTTCATTTCCAAAGGGCATGGACTTACCACTTACCACTTGAGAGGAAAATGCGACCCCATTAACATAGTAGGCTTCGCAGGGTAGCGGTGCGGTTCGTGCTACAGCCCCAAAACAAATTTTATTTCTTTCTTACCAACTTTCTTCATTCTTTCTTTCTTTTCACCTTAATTGCTTTCTTCTTTTCTATCTTTGTATGGTAAAAAGCCCGAACCATTCACATGGTTCACGTATATTCACATCCCTCAAACGTGGGTGCGTAGCGTAGTGGTTCAGGGTTCAGAGGCCCTGGTTCGAATCCCAGCACCGAGAACGAATTTTGTTTCTTACCAGCTCTCTTTATTTGTCTTTCCTTCCTTTTTTTTTTTTTTTTGGCAGAAGGCTTGGTAGGGTTCTAGCGACTTCGCAGGAGCTCTCCTGATTGTTCCAACGGTTGATCGCGATTGATCGGCTCAGCCAATGGGAAGGAGATCCTTCGGACATAGGGGGTTATTTCGGACCGTCTAAGCTAATGGGGATCCTTCGGGCAGAAAGACAACGACATAGAGTCCGCAAGGACCCTATGTCGTTGTCCTTGAGAATCGTTGTTTTGTGGAGTCGTTGTTAAAAGAGAATTTCAGGGAAGCCGTCTCGATCCATCGAATAAGCCGATGTCGTTAGGCTGTAGACTTAGCTGCAAAGGGGGCATTCATGACAAGTCGGCTCGATCATCACGACATTGGGCGTAGTGAATGACAATTGCGCCAGGAGTGATACAGGGGCCATGCGAGCGTATTCAGTGAAGTGTTTGCCGCAGCTGGAAGAAAAGCTTCTACGTCCAAGTCTATAGACTCACCTCCAAAAGTGGCATTTAGGTGGAGTCGGCTCGGTGGTTGTGGCACGCTCTGTAACCCTGAACTTGCGAACTGACGGTTGTATTTGCCTTAGCTTTGTGTCATAAAACTTCGACAGCAAAAAACATCCGTGAATATCCGACGCCGTTTCTGAGAGCCGCGCTTAGATGATCGAATCTTTAGGCTAGCGAGTGGCTGCCTGAATTTCGGAGGACAGAGATTAGGCAGGTTTAATTTTTATGCTTATTACCCACAGATGGCGCTCCTTGTCTGCGACAAAGGAGGCACAGCCCTGCATGTCGCACTGGTATTCGAGGGAAATGGTGGGGAGATAAATAGGGGAGCGGTAGAGTGCATTAAGCGGCGCTTGGAAATGTGGAGTGCTGTGTCGCTGTTGAAGTGCTCGAGTTAGCTGACCGCCCCGTCCCTCCAAGGTGTTCCTGATGCCTTGACGCTTGTTCCCCTTTTCCTCTAATTTTTATTTCCCCTCGTGACTCTTGTTCCTTTTTTTCTTTTTGTCTTGCTTTTTTCTCAATTTTATCTTTTTTATTTTATTTTTAATTTTTGCCAAGCCGCTATACGCAGCGACCCGTCACAAAGGGAATGGCACCACATCATCATCATCATCATCAAATAACGCTGTACGCCATCCGGTGTCGACTACGCCCTTGGGGATAGCGGCATACCGGACAAGCTAAAGTTCCCGAATTCCTTTCGCAAAGATAACGTTATGTGAACTGCTACTTACCCCATTGCACTACATCGACGGTGCCGAAGAAATCCGGAGAAGGCACCATTGCGTGCAGCTATGTTTGGAAGCTCGTGGACAGCGATAAGTCGGGAGTGCATCGCACTTCAGCGCACGTTATTAATCAGTTTACTAGAACGAACTCTCGCGTTTAGCTTCGTATGTTGCTACGAGACCCGGCTAATTACGCTTGGAAGTGGGAGGCCTTGTTATTTCAGGTAATCGTCGCCAGCTAGGAAACTGTGTTGTTGAGCACCTGTATTTGGCGGGGTTCGGGATTGCGCTTCTCTATTGGGGTTGTGTTAATGACTGAATAGGTGTTGCCTTTGTATTTTTATCGCATTCCCGAATCGCGTGGTAGTTTATTGTGCCTGGCCGCATGCAGAATTTGCCGTTTCTTGTGTAGCATGTAGTAGGGTCTCCTCGAGGGTGTTGCCCACTTGAAGTTGCTGCACTGTGACTTCATTGGTAAGAACTTCTCGGGCATTATATGTCAACACGCGATTATCTCCTGATGAAAGACTCGAAAACGCGGATGCAGTTTGTTTTTAACGTGGGGCTTCGCCTTTAAAGATGTTCGCTTAAGGTAAGTGCTGTAAGGCTTGCAGAGATTAGTGAATTTAGTCGCAGCACATTGAGCGCTAGCACTTCGCGCAAATCTCAAGGTAGGTTAGGAACGTACCGAACCTGTATCCGCGCTTCGAAATTCTCTCAGTTATCACAATTGTGACCTGTGGTTAGCATAGGTTTACCCGAATACAAATACGCGGTTGTCTTGCATTTCGCGCTCATCACAATGTAGTCGCAGTGGCTTAGGAACCGAGCCTGCGCCCTGTAGCTTAATGGTGCAACCGCTTGTCCTCCAAGCTAGGTCGCGTCGAGCAACCAGAGAGCTTCAGAAGAGATTTGACTTGTTAGTGCTAGGCACGCTCACTGCTAATATTAACGACGACAGTCTTTCTTGGGCTACCTAAACTGATCTAAATGCGAAAAGCTTAGCCTGCCTGTCACTCAACTTCCCGGCCATAGTGGTCTAGGTACTACCAATTGCTATCATGCTACCAGAAAATCTCTGCTTGCATGTCCTGATGCACTGGTTCCAGATGTCGCTTGAGTGTTACACTGTAGCGAAGGGGTTGGGGATTGAGCGAACGCCGTACGACTGTCTCTCGAAAATTCATTCATAGCGTTGCAATGAACTGAAGCCGAAGCGCAAGCGTGTGACGTCACGCCACGTGTTCCGCCGCGGAAAAGCGTCGCAGCTGCGCGTGCTCGGTGTCTTGCATAGGCGAGGGTACAACGGCTACTGCGCTGGCGCGGCTACGTTCAGCCTAGCCATATATGGCACGCTGGCTAGGCCGTCTGCGCCTGCGATTCAGCGCAAGCGACAGGCACTGTCCAGTCAACCAGTAGATATAGCCACAGGCTGCGAAACCTCAAGCGAAATGATCTGCTGAATCCCTGGAGCAAAGGGAAGCCCAGGTAGCACCTTTATAGAGAAGTTTACAAACGTTAAGGCTTGGCCGAATTCCTCTGAAAGGGATAAGGGATGAAAACTTTGCCGGTGTTGTTTTGTAGCAGCATCAAAGTTTAACCATGGGAAATGGCAAAAAGAACAAGCTGCTTCGAAAGAAAAGACGAGAAACGTCTTTTTTCCCTGCGATTTTCAGCGGCAACCGGACTCTCAGCGGCCGCCGGTATAGAACCTGAATTGATGTAATAACGCTCCCGCACGCACGGCCGCGGAAGCCGCTTTACGTGTTCATTCCAGACGGCTCTCTTCGCCGCTGGTGAGTCTGAAACGTCGGGGAAGCTTCTCTGTCCGATGCGTGCTTTCCCCCGTTGCCTTCAATTTCAGACCAATTTTATTTCGTCTCCTTCCACATTTCACTTCTATCTAGTCCCTTCTCCTGAAAGAGTAAGCATGTGTTGTACTCCACTCGGTGGCAGTCACCAGCTTGCTCTTTCCTTCTTCCCTTTCTGTCCTTGTGTGTTTTATGTTACCATACCTAATAGCAAACATCGCAAAATACGATTTAGAACAGGGAATGTCGCAGGAGCCAACGTTTCGACAAGTGGACTTGCCTTCGTCAGGGCGGCGACTGCCTTCGCTGGAGAAGGCAGTCGTCGCCCAGACGAAGACAAGTCCACATGTCGAAACGTTGGCTCCTGGGACATTCCCTGTTCTACAATGTTTTTAACGATCTGTTCATCGATTCAAGCCTCCATGTTCCCCTGAGCTTCTCTTCTAGTTTGGATTTCATACCTAATAACAATTTTAAAGCACTCGCCGCAGTGGAAGGAACGCCGAGATAGTGCTGCGCTGTTAGAGGTGAGACAGAACACTTCGAGAGATCGTGGTAGGCTGGCTGGCTGTTCGTCTAGAGCTCTGTGGCGTCACACCTGACGACCCCTGTCAGCCGCGTGAATTGGCGCGCCCTCACAAAAGCGTCGAAAATTAAACCAGCCGCCGAAAAATTCGCGAAGTGATGGTTTTTTTTTTTAAAGGTACAACTGAAAGCTGAGAATTCATTCTCAGAGTTTTCGTGAAATTGTCCGATTTTGCTTCGGTACCCCTTTAATGCGTGTTCTAAAGGTTTTAGTTTTGAGCAAGTTCTGCACAAAGTGACAGCGCGCCACCGTGGCCTTCCACGGATGCCACCGAACTTCAGAATGAGAAGCAGTGAAAAATAAAAAAAAATATATTTTAATAGATGACTCCAAACTCACTCGAGGCTTCGAAACTGCTGGAAATGCGACACAGTTGGCCCAGTCGCCTATATACAGCTTTTTAGAGGCACTCTTCAAATACAACAAGGATACGTGACTATATCAGGTTATTAAAGGTCAACTGCAATTCAGTTTTAGATAGTGCGAAAACGCCTTGTTTAGCCTACCGTTGACGTAGCGCAAACTGCAAAATAAAAGTGGAATGCAACAGTGGGCGGCAAGTACCTTGCAATGAACAAAAGAATTTAATGCCAGAAGCTTGAAGGCCGTTATTACACCGCAAGGCCTAAGCGGCCTGCCCTAGAACGTGGAGAAGCGTACGTGGGTCTGTGGCGCGGCTCGTCCGCACGACCTCCGAGATCATGGGTGGCGCCCCAGGCTAGCTGAACGCCTGCAAGATCATACCGGGGAGCGATCTTTTTCTTTCAATGTCCACGCGTCGTGATTTGGACCACGTTAGCGCTAACCATCAACTTCATGCGTGTTCGGCTTAGTTGCCAGTTAAGAGCACAAACAGGAGTTCAGACAACCATCACACTTGGAACTTTGCCAAGAGAGCTTGAATAGTGCACGCTATCATTTATATCCCACTTAGTCAAAGCGAAATATCCTTGCAGTTGACCTTTAGTGTAAGGAATGGCACAATGACTAGCTGTCGCGATGGGATCAGCCAGCGTGCTTCAAAGTTTGTAGCATTCTTCATTGAATTTAACTGTATCCGAAATGGCCTGCTGTACTTTGCGAAAGTGTAACCCGTTGTCCATGCGTGACTAGGCAATGCGCCGACTAGGTTTGTTCGACCGAGATGAACTATGTTGCCTTGAAATTGACATTGCAGACTGGCAAGGCTTCTGTTACAAAAGGAGAGAATACAATAAAAGAAGGGAAAACGGACCACTTGCGGAATGCCGGTGAAAACTGAAAATATTTTTCTTTATGTGTATACAATATAGGGCTCTTTGAGCGACGTGCCACGTGGACTCTCATAAAAAGCTGTGGAACAAAATACTATAACATACCATAGTATAAATATCTGCTCTACATTTACCAAAAAAAAAAAAGACGTCAACAACCAACGGTCAAACGACATTAAATTAACACGCTTTGCGTGTGTCTATACCCGGAAACGTCTCCCGATGCTTCGTGTAAAAACGTAGTAATATATATATATGTATATATATAGGCGGTGGGCTTGGTCGCGAAATTGACAATTCGGTATTTACGCTGAGAAGCTCAGCTGACTCTTGCGAACACTTCGCGTCACGTAAAACAAATGCCTCGTCGTGCTGCCCACATCGACAAGATGCATCACACTGCGCGTTGCTGTCGTAACACAATTGCCATGGCGACAAGACTTAAGCGACGTGGAGTTAGCAGGTCACACTCTCACGCGCGGCTGCCGGAGCCGGCGCGATTTCGCGTATTGTGACCGTGGTTGCAATGTCCAGCTGCGTTGACCTTCTTCGGGTGCGAGGAAATGACCAGTCCGTGAAGCTCACGTCACACGTGGTACACGAATCGTCAATAAGTGTTAGCGCACTTCTCCAGCACTTCACTGATAACACGGACACACATTATATAGATTGGCGGTGGCAGATGTAAGCACTGCTAGACACAGCACTGCACACGGTTCGATGACAGGACAAATCATCTGGGTCCTTGGAGGAATAGAAATGTATCGCACAGGGCTTATAACGACGCACACGGCAACACACAAGGGCACCACACTCAGCCTTTGGAGCACATGTGCATAAGCATGTCCCCTCGTAGACTCGGCGAAGCGTGGTCGCTGAGACCTCACTGTTTAGGAATCGAAGAACCTATCACTGAACTTTCAGCTGCAACCCCTGAGGAAGTGGTGTTCGGAGACCTTTTACCTTCGGCATTCGAACGCGGAGAACCACCTCGGAGAACTAGGGCGAACATACTGCGTTCCGACCTAAAACTCCAGACTAGAATGTTCCGAGATCGCACGCCCTCATTATGGTTCTCAGACGTCGATCTATAGGGGTGGTTCAGACCCAAAGGATCCGACGCGAATTGATTATAACTGGGTGAGGAACTCCACGGGCACTACCCTCCCGAACCTTCTGTCCTCGAGGTCGCGTTGTGCATTTGCATCATCTCGTCCCACAGCCTGTACCTATGTTCGATGATGCTGGCAGTTCCCAGGTGGGTGAACATGGCCTTAGGCCTGACGCTAGGCGCCGTCTCGTTCGGATAGAGGTCGTAGTACTGCCGCAGTTGCACGTGTCCCACGCCGGCCACCTTGGCCAGGATGCCCGTCGAGTAGACGTCGTCGATCCAGAGGAAAGTCGCCTGCCGCGACGCGTTGAACAGCATCGGCAGCGTGCGCACGGGCAGGATGAAGCCCAGGCCACCGCAGTAGGTCGGGTACGTGCGGGCCGGGTACTCCTGGCGGGTGACGAACCACTTGGACTTGCGGTTGCGCACCACAGGCGTTCGCTTCCAGGCCAGGCAGTGGATGCTCGTGTCCGCGGCCGGACCGGTGACGTTCTTTAGGTAATCAGCGAGCAGGAACACGTTAACCAGCGCGTCGTCGTCTATCTTGACCACAAAGCGCACCGACTCTCGGCAGTTGTCGTTGGCCCACTTGAGGCCGTAGACGAACTTGTAGGTCAGGTTGCGGTACGTGTCCACGAACGGGAAGACGACCACGTCGCCGACGCTGCGGGCCTCCTCCTGGATGGCGCGACGCACCGTGACGTTCTTGGACTGGCCCACAAAGAAGACCATGGCCGAGTTGAGCTGCTCGCTGACCATCGGGTCGCCCAGGGTGTCGCGCAGGAACTGCCGGCGCGAAGTGTGTTCGGACGCGGTGTGCACGAAGAAGAGGACGTCCAGCGGCGGTCCCTGGCACAGCGCCTGCACCTTCCAGCCGTCCAGCGACGGTGGCAGGTCGTAGTCGTCGACGGTGACCCGCTGGTCATGCATCGAGAGGCGCATGGTGACCAGGAACACCATGCCCAGCAGGAACGTGGCCGTGGCGAAGAAGAACGTCTTGAGGCACATCTTGCTGCGGCAGATGGCTTGCCACGGCACGCCGGGCGTCGCGAACAGGTCGGCCGAGTCTGCGAAATGTAACAATATTAAATGATGGGGGTTTACGCGCCCAAATGATTGATTTCTGGGGTTTTATGTGCCCAAACCACGATATGATTATGAGGCATGCACCATAGAGAAAAACTCCGGAGCAATCTTGAACGCCTGCGATTTTTTGAAATGTACCTAAATTAGAGCACGCTTTTTAACATTTCGCCCCTATGGCAATGTCGATTCGGGCCAAAACAATACGTGCACAGAATAATGCAAGGAGACGAAAGTAAAATATGTGAAGGTTTACATCCACAACTGAACGGCTGCATGAAACTTGGATGTTGCGATTGAAGATCATATGTAAGACTGAAAGTAAGACTTAAAGACTGAATAAGGTCAGACTGAAAGAAACCATTAAGGCAGCACACAGCAAAATGTAGCTTACGTTGCCACTGCGCTGCGTCCTGTGCGCAGTCCAGGTTTTTTTTTATATAGTTTGTAAATATTACGAAATGGTAACTGCATCCAAATAAACACAACACTTACGAAAAGATAGGTTGGCTTTCATCCTCGCTTGCATAATGTAGACATAAAACATGATAGCTTATGAGTGCTGCAGGCTACTTCGCTCAGTTGGCGTGACTTTACCGGCCACGCAAATATAATTCACGTTCCCCGGGCGGTTCTGTGGATGCCAGGGGTCTGCCTATTTACACCAGATGCTGTATTCACGCTTCTAATGCGTTTTCTGATGGAAAAGTTATGAATACGAGGGCTCAAACAGCGACTTGCATTGGCTGCAAGAGCGGCTGTTCATTATTGGAGAATAATAAGATGAGTACCCCATATTAGAATCGACTTTATTCGACTTGATTCGATTCCGCCACGAAACAACTCAATAACGTCACAAAAATCACTATTCGCAAATTCCTAATCACATCTCAAACGCGAGCGAATGTTGAGCAAGCTTTAATGATGAATATTTTGACAGTCGGAGAGAGGTCGCCCTTGTCCTTAACGCGTATCCGTTTCCACTTTTGCTTATCATTGTGCAATAGCCGGAGCGTGCGCGAAATTGTCCCGTGTTTATTCGAGATAAGAGGACCTGAGTAGTGTTTCCAGCTGCCGCAGCAGCAGTTGATGAAATGAACCACAGCGGAGAGCCCTTCCACAGAAATTCGTACGATCTCTGTTAACCGTCTTACTCGTCTTCCTTGAGTCTTATTCATGGGAATGGATATTGCGTTGCAACACTTGTCCATGGAAATGGACACAACACGTACTGTAATAGGTAATAGGTAGAAGGTTATATAATATAATAATGCGGAAGGGGGCGGGGGGAGGTGGGTTACGTGGTAAAACCACGATGTGATCATGAGGGAAGCCGTAGTGGAGGGCTCCGGAAATATGGACTGCCTTGGGTTCTTTGACGTGCCGATATCGCACAGTACACGGGTCTTTACTGTGTATCTCCACCGAAAATGCCACCTTTACCGCGTACCTTCAAGTTTACCTCCACGGGAAGATGACACGGCCGTGCCCGAAAGCGGATCTGCGTCATCCGTGTACCTTCTGTTTGAATTCAGGTACAACACTTGATATGGAACGTTGTCAATAAAATTTGCCTGGAACTTTCATAAAATTACACCATCTCCCGCTAAAGGGGACCATGAGGCGATGCGAAGCAGCACGGGGGGTGCACACCGCGTTTGCATCGGTTTGACTAGGTGTTTCCGTTAATGGAGTACCTGCTTATCATGTGTTGCACTATCCAAGAGTTCTTGTAGATGTCCACGTTGAAGTCTCCCACCATGACTGAATGGGTCGTTCTTGTACACGTTGTCGTGTTCCACCATTGCTCTTTGTAGGTGCAATTCTACGTTCCCTTTGCAGAGGTTGGGTTCGAAGTACACTGCCATAATCACAACACTGTCGTGATCACGGAGCTCTGGGCTAGGGAAGCCCAACGCAAACGGCAACTTCGGCGGGAAACTGCTACGGATGAAACGCGGGCTCGACATGCCGAAACGCACGGCAGCGTCGGCAAGCAAACCCCGCCGTACGCAACGCCGACGTCACGTGGAGAGGGTGAGTGGAGAGGAGGTGTGTGGAGAGGGTCTGCGCATGCGCAGTAAGGGTGGTCACGCCGCACACCACCACCACCGGATTGAACTCCGCCATAAGCTGCTTCGCATCTAATACTTACCAGCGCAATCAATCAAAACAATTGTATAGGCGGCACATCAAATACAGCTCTCATTTGTCTCATATGCCGTGTTCGTCCAATCATCACAAAACATTGGCTGTCCTTTCTCTGTACCATCTAACAAGATAGAACTAAAACAAACATATCCACGGAGTGAATGATGATGAGTGGGCGAAGCTCCGGAGGTTCGTCGTAGATCGTGCCGAGTTCCGGATTAATTTAGTTCACGCGCACGCTACGAATACTTATGGTTCAACTACGCACAAGTGAAATCTCCCACCGGCACTTCATTGCAAGTCAAGATCCGGTGCCTATATATATATATATATATATATGGGTGGCCGGTGAACGGTTCTCCAGCGCGAGCAGTCGGTATTTTTCAATCAAGAAACTCGCTAGAAGACGCTGCCTGCGTCAAGCTTGTCTCTCGCGGATGAGGGCGCGTTCTCCTTTGCGAGCTGGTACAGCGTTCATCGAAGAAAGAGCGTTTGATGATGATGATGATGATGATGATGATGATTGTGGTTCGTTTAGGAAGGGACGCTAATTTCTGCAGCCCATGTAGGGAGCACGGCTAAGCGTCCGTAGGGGTAGGGGAAAGGGAGTGAAAGAGATAGGAGAGAAAGGCCGTAGTGGAGGGCTCCGGAAATTTAGACCACCTCGGGTTCTTTAACGTGCACTGACAACGCAGAGTACACGGGCCTCTGGCATTTTCGCCTCCATCGAAAATGCGACCGCCGCGGCCGGGATCGAACCCGCGTTTTTTGGGTGGCAGCCGAGTACCGTAACCACTACACCACCGCGGCGATAGTCAACGCGCGCCTTTCGCTCTCTCTGTCTCTCTCTCTCTCTCACACAAGACAGCAGATGGAAGAGTGAGAGCGCTCGCGCGCCGGGAGGCACGCGCCGAGGGCGAGCGCGAGCCTCCCGGCGACGCGAGGTGGCTACATACATACATACTACTACTACTACAGAGGAGGGAACGACCCACACCCTAAGGAGCTTCGCCCCTAAAAAAATTCTTTCGGGTCCCTTTAAAGGGCAACTCCGGCAGTTTCTTCACCATGTTCTGGTATCAATGTTTTCCAATGGTACTGATAGTCCTGTAACCGCCAGGGTGGGTAAATTTGCTCAGAAACGCACCAATAATTTTAAACAAGCAACTGAAAGTAGTCCTCAAACCGAAACCGAAACGGATAGATGCTTCGTGGGGCGTCTGCGGTGACGTCACAACCTTCCCCACACCAGAAATATGGAACTGGCGCCAAAGAAATGCGAGTGGCGAGGTCACACGACGATATATTCTGTTATGCCTGGTTTTCTGATTCTGACAGCGACGATTTGAGCGCTGAAGTATCGCGGTTTTGCTCTTGAAGGCCCGCTGGCTCGGGTAGGCAGCGCGAAGGTGATGACGTCAAAAACACAGGGTGGCCCGCTTGAAAATCCGCTATTTCTTTTTCAATTCATTTACAGGAAATCTAAATGACCTACATCCGCCTGACTTGGCATATATTATTACAGTACCGAGGAGAATATATATCGAAAATTTTATTGAGATCAGTGGACACCGAAAAATCACCGGAGTTGCCCTTTAACGCGCCACCTATGTCATTTACAGGTTCCGGTTACGCACCTCCGCTCACATATCTAAATACAACCTGTCCTGCAACATTTTATCAAACTGCCTGGGCGTCCTGCCTACAGCGTCACCTTATCTGCGAGGTCGCGTAACAAAGGAAACGCAGCAGTCACAGAATTCTTGTTCAAGGTGTACTGAAAAGGGGCACGTGGACGAGATAACAGGAGCGCAGAACTATAGCGACCGGAACGGACATATCTTGACCACTTCACGAAAGTATGCAGCTTCTATCGAGTTCGCTTCTCCACGCGACCACGGCCCATAGTTCCATATTTGCCTACCTACGCCACGCTTACTTGGCCTCTATTTTAGGCTTTGTGTGGCCTATCATCAGACCACTCCTGGCACACTTACAACGGCGACCGAAAGAGGTCGTGCAACTAAATGGGATTGGTCGCAAAATGATGGTCGCGAATGGTGGCTTTGGTTTTTTGTTATGTGGGGTTTAACGTCCCAAAACCAGCTCTGATCATGAGAGACGCCGTAGTATTGGGCTCCGGAAATTTGGACCACCTGGGGTTCTTTAACGTGCCCTGACATCGCACAGCACACGGGCCTCAACATTTCGCCCCCATCGAAATGCAGCCGCCGCAGCCGGGATTCGATCCCACGACCCTCGGACCATAGCCACTAGACCACCGTGGCGCGAATGGTGGCTTTGGTTCAAAAGCGACCCCTTTGGCGAAGATAACGGACCGATTGTCCGGCGTTGCGGCGGAAGTTGCAAAGCTGCTGAACCAATCGGCGGCGCAGGAACTTGATGTCGAAATACCTGTAACAATACGTTGCGGGTCATTTGACATGGCCTTGTCTGCGCGAGCAGCGTTGAGGGCCGTAAACAGAGGCAATCGCTTATCTACCGAAGGGCAAGTCGCGGTCGGTACCATGTCGCGGGCATCTGTCAGTCACCGCTGTGAATGACGTTTTAATTGGTTATTTTTCCCTTAATTGCTAAATCTACGGTGTGGCCCTCTTGGTAGGTGGAAGTTGTACATAAAATGCCACATCACCGAAAACACTGATCACCGCAAATGACGCAATAGGGAAGCTGTGAGCACACAATAGCTATGTAATGTACAGACAGGATGATATGAAATGCAATGGGTTGTCGGATACGAGCGTAGGCGTGGCAATCACTGATTATGCGAGTTTCGCTCACCGCAACTCTGCAATGAAGTGCTCTAGCAAAAACGCATGTTCATGCATTAATTCAGTCCTATGCACAAGGTTATTCCATGGGAATTAACGAACCGGCATTTCCTCGACGAGAACTATAGCTGTCGTTTTGCACGATGTGGCAACCATCAGGTTATGCATCACGCCGTAAAGTGGTGGAAGACTGAGGGGTTCATCTTTGATTAGCTGAAGTGCATTACCATGGATCAACATTGCGGCCTATATGGTACGAACGAGCGTTCTTCCGTACAGCCTCCATCAAAGCACGTGTGCTGGGGCAGGACTCGAAAGCACGACATCGTGCGCAAGAGAGCAACAACGCCCTTGGCCATCTAAACACCCATAGCGCGGCGAGTGGATTGCTAATTTGCTGATTTAACAGATTTTACAAGCGCGTGCCATTCACACCTTCATTCTCTTCAATTTCACGTCGCTTGCACAGCCATTAGAACTCAGTGTGACAAATACCCAGGGACGAGGTCGATTTCATAAGTAACGCGCAAGCGATGTGATCTAAGGATTAAATTCTGCGGTTAAAATGTCAGGAGCAGAACACGAACATATATAGTGTGCCCTGTTAGGGGACTCCGTATTAATTGTGGCCACCTGAAGTTCCTTAACGTGCACTTATATCCGAGTATGCGATGCCCTTGTATTACCTATTGAAAATTGTGGTCATCATCGTAGCAGGGGTTCTACGCGTCACCGCATGCTTGTAGCAACGCGACGGTAGGCAACGGCAATGTTGTGCTAAACCGTCGAGTGTATGAGGGGTTTTAATTACCTCTACTCGATTTTCAGTATCGACCGCATAAAAAAAAATACGGACAAGATGGCCTAAGAAGATGTGAGACGAAGTGCCGACGTTCAATTGATCAGTGAACGCACGATTCGACAGGCCCTAGGAGCCTTTTGGTACGAGATTGACTTCTGTGATTATCCTCTTTGCATGTCGTTTAACATAAACAGTAGATCTTAGTGCATTATGGCTCGCGGACGACGACGGTATGTCACAAAGCACGTGCGATCCCGACCTTTCGAAGACCATCTACTGCCACGCTAGACAAAGAGGTGTCGCCACTGTTCACAATCTTGTAAACTCTCGGCAATTCGTGTGTTCCGTATACACGTCGAGGTAGTTACAAAACAAGTGATCTGCGCAGATCTCGTTAGAAACAAAAGGTTTGTGGTTTCCGAAAAAATACAGCCATACTGTAGACAGTGCTTGACCTTTTGTATCTTTCCTCCCTCTTCCCCGGGTTTCAGCGCAAAGCTCAAGATGGATCGCGATTCATACTGGGCCGGATAGCATTTGTCCTTCCGAACCGTTAACGACTGTGCCGGCTGAATCGCTAACCAGGTACAGCAGCTGAACGAGGGAAATGAACTCCACTTACCATAGTTGTAGGCATAGCGACGATAGTGCATAGTCCTCAGTAATGACACGCCGCCGCCAAACCCGGGGACTCCGTCGGGCGGCCCGTGCTCGTCTCACCGGTGCGGCACTTGAAGCATATTAGCGGCGGTGGATCAGACAGCGGCAGCAGCCGAAACCCGGTGACGGTCGTCGTGGTCAGCTGACCTCTTTAACGTAATCGTTTCGTAACCGTAGTGGCCGCCGTTGTCGCTGCGAGCAGTGACCACACCTGCTGAACCGGTAGCAGCCGCGGCGGTGCCGAACTCCTGCACGAAATGGGCCCGACAAAGCGGTCGCAGATTAGGCGAAGCGTAGCCATGGTATCCGATAACGTTAGTGCAATAAGTGTGCGACGCCCGTCGCGTTTGACACTTATCGGCGCTAGTCTTATCGGCGGCAGGCACTAGACATTGTCACTCCGTCTCCTTATCGGAGCGACGAGGCTCTACTTTCTGCATGCCACGTCGCTTCGATGCCTCACGGTATACGATAAAAACGGGTGTCAGAGGATGGCAAGGGGACGTTTTACGACAGCCGACGGGAGCGCGCTCTTGCGTGAGCTCCCGGATGGCGATATGACAGTGACGTCAGACGCATCGCCACGGCACGACTCACTGCGGCCTGCTGGCGGTGTGTGACTACGACTGTCGCTGAAATATGCGCGCAGCCTGTAGCGGGAAATAACACTGCGACAGGAACGGCGGTCGGATGCGATGGCGGATGCTGTCGCTATCGCGATCTCGCCCCATGCGTGATTCTTTACCGTATCGTATTTGTTAGCTTGTACGGGTGAAACTGAAAACGGGAAGTAGGGCGATGCATATAGAGACACTTGGGGTCATTGTACGCAGGCAACTGCCGCGCATGAAATGTGGTAATTTCACGTCGTTCACTTTCGGTTCGTTTAGAAACAGGCAGAGGAACTGCTGAAATAAAGCTTTCCGAGATATCACTGGGAAGCCAGAGCCCCGCCCCCTTATTTTCGTTATCATGTTGGAGCATCAGCGGTAGCAGATATACAGAAAACAATTTCGTGCAAAAACTCATGCGAGTCCAGTATAAGTGGAAGAACAAGCAATTTTACATAAATATATATAAATAAAGAAGGCTTAGCTTTGCTATCGCGCACTCTAATGACCAGCGGAGCTGGCACTTAAAACCATCGCAGCGCTAAGCAAAGGAGAAGCGATTTTTTATCAAAGGCGCACCTAACTTTCTCGCACTATATAGGCCACAGAGTCGCAAATAAACCATTCAAACGACACTTTCTATGGAAATGAAGTATTTAGTCTACACAAACTATCATCACTTCCACTCACTTCACTATCTTCTCTATCTCTTTCTACATCTCCTCCTCCTCTCCTAGGTCCATCATCTCTCCTTTTTCTAATTTTTTCTCTCTCTTTCTCTCCCTATCTATCTTTCTTTCCCTCCCAGTTTCCCTTTCTTCCATAGCAAGTTGTGCTACAATGGTCTGTACAAATCAATATTATGGTTCCCATAAATGCATGTCCCGTAAAACGTGGGTGTTCGTAGCCTAGTGGCTATAACGCCCGCCTTCGAACCGTGGGTGCCCGGGTTTGAGTCCCGCCTCGTCAGGCAAACTTATTTCTGTTTTTAATTTTCCTCTATTTCCCTCGCTCTCTGTCTGTTTCTTCATCTCCGTGCATTTGTACTTTCTCTATTTCGCTTGGGGCTGCTAACGACAAGACAGACCTAGCGACGCTTAAGCAGCACCGCTGTGACATAGCGAACCCAAATAAAAATGTACGGTTAGAACTGGACACCAAAGGACGGTAGCTGCGCCCATGGTGGCTGGCGCTGCGTAGTTAAGTTCCTTTTATTGATTTCTGGGGTTTTACGTTCCAAAACCACGGTATGATTGTAAGACACGCCGTGGCGTAGGGCTTCGGAAATTTTGACCACCTTGGGTTTCTTTAACGCGTACTGACATCGCACGCTACTCTGGCCTCAACATTTCGCCTCCGGCATCGAAATGCAGCAGCCGCGGCCGGGAATCGATCCCGCGACCTTCGGATCTGCAGCCAACTGCCATAGCCACTAGACCACCTTCGCGGGACGTTCCATTTATTTAACGATGACTACATTAATCAGTGACCAACTACAGTGCAAGAACAAATATTAGTAAGATAACAGGCAATTTGATCGGGCTGGTGGTAATGATCCATGATTATGGGACAAGGAGACAGACGCTTGTGACCGCATGCTCCTACTCCTTTTTGTGTCTGTCCTTGGTAATGTTTCAAGCTACCTACAATGACGGAACAATTGTAGTAAGGCTTGAAATAGTTCTTATGTAGCGTCATAAGCACTCATATTTATAGTGGATGCTATCAATGACATTAACGACATCGCGGAATCTTGGTCGCATCGGCGGCATTGTCGCTTATTCAACCGCCCTGGGAACCGGCGTGTTTTGTGGCATGACGCTGGAATTTCACTATAATATCCCAGGGGCTCTCCACTAATGTATCTTCGTGAGTCAACTTTTGATAACTGGAGTACATCGTCAAATACGATTTTTGTTAACACGAAAGTGTTTTATGCCCGGCTCCACCAAGAAATCAGTGACGTACGTACTTCCGTTACGGAAGTGGATCTCTGAAAAAAATGAACATACATTCGCAATGAAAAAGTTCCACCCAATCGGACTCGAACCCACATTACCCCGGGATCTGACAAGAGGAGCTGGAAGCTCCACCTATATACCACCGCAACATTACTCATATGAAGAACAGATGAGCCTTATACATTCACTAGCGCTTTACAAGTTTCACCCAATTGTCCGGTTAAAGTAAGGGTGTTTAGTACAGTGAACTACAGTGTTTGACAAGCAAAATTACCCTTAAATTAACATCGCCACCCTTATACTGCACTCTTGGTTCGCCTAGGTTCGCTGAGGTGGTACCGCCAGCTAGGAACAATAGATGAAGCGAAGCAGATTGTTGTGCTAATTAGCACCGGTATTCAGCGTTTCGGTAGTCTTCGCGCCTCGACCGCCGCGGAAGTTACGGGCGTGGCGGCGTCGTGACGGTGCGTTCTTCGGGCGAAGTACGAACGCGGCCGCTACAAAATTTTGTCTTGCGTGGCCATGTGTGTTGAGTTGCGACGCGCACTGCTCCAAGAACGCAAGGGCGGCCGTAGACAAGCAAATTATCGGTCTTTCGCTGCAGTGGGCCGTGCTTTCACAGAACGATCCGCTGACAACCCGTTCGGTTTCGCTTGCAAGGTCTGCACCGTTTGCGGACGCTCCTTGTTTATGACTGGTTTGCGCAGTGTTCTGGCCCGTGCAATTCAGTGTCTCCGGAGCAATGTGAGTCGTTCTAGAACTTGCCCTCGTGTACAACTGTCGAAGATCCCTGTGCCGTGTCGAAGTGCCGCTGACGTGTACATATAACGTGTTCACATGTTCAAAGTACCCAACTCATCTCACGCCCCTCGATTCGCCAGATTTCCACTTATGCATTCCACAACTTCACAAAGACAGGTTTTAATTTCGCGTTATATCGATTCCTATGGCAGAGGGATCAACCACATTTTAGGGGCGAAGCTCCTCTTAGTCTAACCTTGTCACGCGTCAGGCGTCAGTCGTCAGGCGTAACCCGCGTGCCGGGAGGCACGCGCTCGCCCTCTGCGCGTGCCTCCCGGCGCGTGCCTCTGCTGTCTTGTGTGAGAGAGAGAGAGAGAGAGAGAGACAGAGAGAGAGCGAAAGGCGCGCGTTGGCTATGGAAACGCTCTTTCTTAGAGGAACGCTGTACCAGCTCGCAAAGAAGGAGAACGCGCCCTCACCCGCGAGAGACAACGTTGGCGCAGGCAGCGTCTCCTAGCGAGTTTCTTGATTGAGAAATACCGACTGCTCGCGTTGGAGAAGCGTTCACCGGCAACCCATATATATATATATATATATATATATATATATATATATATATATATATATATATATATATATATATATGCACTGGATCTTGACTTGCAATGAAGTGCCGGTGGGAGATTTCACTTGTGCATAGTTGAACCATGAGGATTCGTAGCGTGCGCGTTAACTAAATTAATCCGGAACTCGGCACAATCTACGATGAACCTCCCGAGCTTCGCCCACTCATCATCATTCACTCCCTGGATATGCTGTAATTTTTTTCGCCTATTTCCCGTTCAGCTGCTGCTAGGCGTTGCTTCCACCCCCGCAAGACTGCGTCGTGTGCACACGTGCCCCAAACTCCGGGAATGATTAATTTGTGAGTTCGCCCCCTTTATAAGCGTTCATTCAACTAACACACCCCCCTGAAGACCTCTACAGCGCGTGTGCAATCAGCAGGGCCGGGAAGCCTTGTGGCGAGACTAGCAGCGCACGACCCCTGTTATCGGTGCACGCTCTTGTTTCCTGGCTGTCGTAAGCTGATGTTAAACAATAGGACAGCGCGCCTTGACACCGCCAAGTGGCCGATATGGTTGTCGCAGTGGAATGTTCCGCGGGCCAAACTATACACCCTGTTATCGGTCGAGAACGTAACTACTAGACAGAGAGATAGAAAAACGCCAACGCAAGGCTCTTGAGCTTGCACGGATCCCGTCACTACATCCGGTGCAGTGTTTCCGCTCCATAACGAACCAGCTGATGATATGCCTGGTGTAACTGGAATGAGAACTTCGCAGCTCATTCGATACAAAGTATCTCCTTTCGTCCGCTCGGTCTTGTACTGACGTCGGCTGTTTCGCATGTATGTATGTATGTATGTATGTATGTATGTATGTATGTATGTATGTATGTATGTATGTATGTATGTATGTATGTATGTATGTATGTATGTATGTATGTATGTATGTATAAGCGTAAGAAGTTGTCCGAAATAGCCACCGCGGTGGTACGATGTTTATGGTGCTCGGCTCCTGACAAGATAGACGGTGTTTCAGTCCCAGCCGCGGCGGTGGCATTTCCACAGAGATGATATGCCAGAGACCCCGTTAAAGAATCACAAGTTGTCAAAATTTCCACGGTGCTCCAAAGGGAAGGAGTGCCATGTAATCCAGCAGCAATTAAGCTCCCCGATACAGAACCATCAGGGCATTTTTCTTTTTTTACAACCGTACACGCTTCGAACATGGCAAGAAAATACTTTTACGAAAAGAGCGGTCGACTATAAAGCTTGTGGTTTCAGCGATGTGCCATGTCCCGCTTTCAGCCACAGAATAAGATCGGCAATTACACGATTGCTTCCCCGTCTGGCTTCGGATATTGCGATACCGGGCTTGATTAAGGCAGCAGCCCCGCCACGGTGGTCTAGTGGTTATGGCCCTCGGCTGCTGATCCGAGGGTCGCGGGATCGAATCCCGCCCGCGGCGGCTGCATTTCGATGGAGGCGAAATGTTGAGGCCCGTGTGCTGTGTGATGTCAGTGCACGTTAAAGAACCCCAGGTGGTCAAAATTTCCGGAGCCCTCCACTACGGCATCTCTCATAATCAGAGCTGGTTTTGGGACGTTAAACCCCACAGAACAACATGATTGCTTCCCGTCTGTCTTCGGATATTGCACTACCGGGCTTGACTTAACACAGCAGTCACGAACTGCTATATGTATCACATAAAGTTTACTGCAGCTCCCCACTGCAATAACTTTGGTTAGTGTAGAGACAATAAAGCGCAAATCAGTTCGGGTCTTCGCAACGCGACGAGATATGTTCATAGCGCGAAGAACAGGCGTGCA
This sequence comes from Hyalomma asiaticum, assembly GCA_013339685.2. Taxonomy (NCBI): domain Eukaryota; kingdom Metazoa; phylum Arthropoda; class Arachnida; order Ixodida; family Ixodidae; genus Hyalomma; species Hyalomma asiaticum. Next base: position 24,900,499 of record CM023489.1, read on the forward strand.
AAACACAGACACAATGAAAGAGAAGTAGACAACGCGAACGCCGGCTATCAACTGAAGCAGGGCACTGAGGCGAAAAAAAAAAAAAGAAAGAAGACAGCGTTTAAGGGCAACTCCGGCGGTTTTTCACCATATCCTGCTGTCGCTGTTTTCCAATGGAACTGATAGTCCAGTAGCTGGCAGGGCGGTTCAGTTTGCGCAGAAACTCGCCAATAGTATTCAGCAACCGAATGGATGACGTCTTCAAATCGAAACAGGTCGATGATTCTTGCAGGGTATGCGGTGACATCACAAGTGTTCCCGTCATCAGAAATATGGTGCTGGTGACAGAAAAAAGATAGCGGCGATGTCCTCCGACGATGTATAGAGTCATGCCAGTTCTTCTGAACTTGACAGTGACAATTTGAGCGCTGAAGTATCGCAGTTTTGCTTTTGAGGGGGCCCGCTGGCTCGGGTAAGCAGCGTTGAAGGTGATGACGTCAAGAACACAGGGTGGCCCGCGTGGGAATCTTCATTTACAGGAAAACTAAATGACTTACAACCGCGTGACACACACACACTCCGACTGCATTACCACCAGGATAGGCCCGCGTTTTCTGCCGAAAGGGCAATATAAGTTTTAACGAAGTTCTTGCAATTAATGCGATTGGATCATCGTTAGTCCCGTCTTTTAAATTATTCCGAAATCATGTTAGCTTAATGTAACCGGTTTCGATCATTTATATATGCATCTCCTTTGGACCTGTTTTGAGCACTTGTTTCTGAGCATGGCCACGACGACGCTAGACGCAGATAGCCCGGGGTACTAAGGTGCTTCGTACCTAAGAAAGAAAATGTCAGGCCAGCGTGGTTGGGCCTATCGCTCTAGGGCTCCAATGGCGTGAGCAGCTCGCTGACGGCCTTGGTCGACAGTCAGCCAATTGGCTCTCCTTTCCTTCGTGACGTTGATGTGCGTATGTATGGGCTCCTTTATCGTGTTTCGTTGTGCTACGTATAATCGATAACGAAACTATATATACCATGTGCCACACACTTGTTTAAGAGTGCAGTTAGGTGTCTTTTTGCATTTGCATTTTAAAGGATTTCCTCGCAATGTTATGGTGCTAACTTATATGTGTTAACGAATCTATGTGTCGTAGGTAGCACGTGCGTATATATATATATATATATATATATATATATATATATATATATATATATATATATATATATATATATATATATATATATATATATATATATATATAGTTTTGTTGTCTGTTCTTTTTTGCATTTCCCTGTGGAATCGTTCAACTCCTTCACGTTTAGTAGTTAATTTGATACATATGTTCGGTTATTCGCGCCAGTCTCCTATGCAGCTATTCACTGCTCCCACGTGTCGCATTCTCCAATCACAGGCTACCACATACCCCTGTTGCCAGTGATGAAATTAGCGCAGGAGACAGTGCACTGTCTTCTAATTACCAGAGGATCCTTGTCGTACACGCGTAGTTGCACCGCGCTTGGGTTTCACGTACAGGAGCCCCGAAGGTAAATTAAGTTTACCGCAAATACCAGACCCGGAGACGGGATAACCTGCAATGGCTTTGGTTGCATATGGACACAGACGAAACGGCAGGTTGGGACATCCCACCTCTGAGCCTTACGCTCAGTTGTCTACAGAGAGGGACACAGTTTTGCAGTTATTTTATTTGGATAGATAGATAGATAGATAGATAGATAGATAGATAGATAGATAGATAGATAGATAGATAGATAGATAGATAGATAGATAGATAGATAGATAGATAGATGCTCTTTGGTGAAAAAAAAAACAGATTTTTGCCGGCGTCTACATAACCGCTGAGATGCTACTCTGTTTAGGGACGAGGAAGGGATTAAAAGAGTCCAGAGGTCAGTGGAAAGAAAAAATATAAACAGAAAATATTTTTTGTTGACACGGCTACCTGCTCGCCCATTAAAGAACCTTACATCTTACCACAGCTAAATTAAGTCTTAATCAAGTTTAATCAGCTTAATCAGGCTTAATCAAGTGCAAGTCTTCCTCTGTCTCTCGTATGCTGGCGCTGTTACCTTTCATCCAGTTGCTTCCCCAGGCGTAGCTGTAAAGTGGAACTGCCTTCCCTAGACCATTATTGTAATATTGTAATCACCGATGAACCGGCCTTCAGTGAAGATACGAGTACATTTACGATCTTGATACGGTAAATTTGGCACCCTTTCCACACAAACTCTCCGTCAAATCCTTCCCCAACAGAACCCTAAAGGGGTCATTACTACCCCCAGAGGCTCGTTTTGAAAACGGCTTGGTGTGTACCCGCCTCCAAGAAATACATGCACCAAGGGAAGAAGTTTTCAAGATTATTTGCTGGAAGCGAAGATACCGCGACCGGAAAATCTCCCTTGCCCGTTCTTTCTCATTTCGGCAGGATAAAGCTTTGGTGAGAGACTGTGAGCGAGGTGCCCAGCCGATCGCGATACCTGACTAGGCTTAAAGGTCTTAGCAGCGTGGCCGACAGGGCTAGTGTAGAGTTACTGTACGCAGTAACTTACACTCAGCCAAGGGAGAGTTACTATATCAATAACTCTACCTCCGCAGTACGAAAGGCCTGCACACAGACGTGGCGGGTGGCAGCCGCGCGATTTATGTCAGCTATTGACCAATAGCAGCAATCTGTGCTCCATGACGAAACAGAGCATCTAAAAGGAGAGTGAGGAGATGCCTCTCTTCAAAGAGAGGTCTCCTGAGTATGCGGCAACCTTGTGCTCTGCTTGTGAACGCGACGTGCAGCGCTCTATCTACAGAATTTGGCTCAACTGCTCACTGCAGCGTACGCTAGTTGAAAAATGTGTGTTTTCACCAAGCCTGGAGCGTGGTCCAGTACCCTTTTAATTACCTCTTGAAGTAGTTTGAATAATTCACAGCCTTCTACTGAGACGAGAATGAAGAAACGTGTCTAATGGTCGGCGCTTGGCATATCAATGGCAGTGCAATTGCATGCGTGAGTCAGCCTTCACTTACCTTACACAGGGATGAGATAAAATGTCTGAACAGCTATCTCTGGCATGTATACGCACGTGTACCGGATCGACAGGTGGCGCTACCATACCTGGTCTTGTGCGGACAAGTTTTGTGCCCACTGTCTCTTTCGCCACAGTGCTACCCTTCAGTTGATAGTCGGTGATTGTGCGGTCTCTGTCTATTCTCTAGTGACCGTATTTGCACGCCTTACATTTTCCTCAAAACTATTAATTTCTAGTAAAGGAGCAGTGGGAGGCTGCCTTGCGCAGCTAGGAAGCCTCGCCTTCAAAGGGCCATCCTGGAACTGGCTGTATGGTACAGGTGCCTTACCTCAGGCAATTCATCACCCTACCTTTTCACCCATCCTGCCTCCCTGCCCCCACCTTATTGCCTCCTTGCCTCTAAGGAAGGATACAGTCCTTTCTTCGTGTGTTCAACCCTCCTTTCATTATGACCGATGCTTTCGGGATAGATGGATGAATGGATGGATGTTAAGATCAATTCCCCTATGAATCGGGGTGACGGCTATAGTACTACCAAGCACTGTACGAGTCCTCTATACTGTGAGTTCTGACGTTCTGTTTCGCAGCTTTCTGCCAATAATCTTCGCCAGGTAAATGTGCCACGAAGCGGTAGTACTCCCCTTCAGCACACCACCTGTGCCCGTGATGTTCTTGTTTTTTGTTGTTTTTGTGGGGTTTAACGTCCCAAAACCACCTATGATTATGAGAGACGCCGTAGTGGAGGGCTCCGGAAATTTCGACCACCTGGGGATCTTTAACGTACACTGACATCGCACAGCACACGGGCCTCGACATTTCGCCTCCATCGAAATGCAGCCGCCGCGGCCGGGATTCGATCCCGCGACCCTCGGATCAGCAGCCGAGTACCATAGCCACTAGACCACAGTGGCGGGGCTGTGTCCCGTGATGAATATAACACGCTCGCCTACACAGTCCCGGCACTTTCAACCCCATGTCATTTAACGCCGCGATGCGCGCACCCGTTTATCCCGCCACCACTTTCTCTCCTGCACATATGGTCCTTGATACCCTGTCACCGTTACCGCTGACCCGAGAAATCGGGGTCGTCGTTACCGGAGAGCGTAACGCGGCGCTCTGCGTGGCTCGCGTCCTCGACGCCGTTGTAACATGCATCGGCGACGCGAACGAGCGATCGCTGCAGTCCTACCAGGCGTCCGCCGCCCTCATTTCGTGGTCCCGCACGCACGTACGCCGCAACGCGCGTGCTCACTCCATTGTCTTTTTCCGCTCCCGCGGCGCGTCCGTTACGGCGCACATGGCGTGCGAGTCGCGGCTCGTTTTGAACCCGTGCGCTGGGTTTCTCTCGTCCACCTTTCCTTGAACCTTCCAGGGACGCAAGATCGCTGCTGCGATTTCCCGTCACTGAGGCTGCAGGCGCATGAACAGGCGTCTCTGTTATTCTCTGTATTAATGGCGATAGTCTTCCTTGGGCTACCTAAACACGAAAACTTTGTCTGTCTGCCTGCCTGCCTGCGCTCCTCCGCGGTGGTCTAGTGGCTACGGTACTCGGATGCTCATCCGAGGGTCGTGGGATCGAATCCCGGCCGCTGGGGCTGCAGTTCGATGGAGGCGAAATGTTGAGGGCCGTGTACTGTGCGATGTCAGTGCACGTTAAATGACCCCAGCTGGTCGAAATTTCGGGAGCCCTTTACTACGGTGTCTCTCACAATCATAGCTGGTTTTGTGACATTAAACCCCAGAAATCGAATCAATGTCTGTCTCTCTGTCTGTCACTCGATTCAAATGCCAGTTAAAATTATTCAACAAGGCGGAGAAAACCAACCGAGCTCTTAGCACTGGCGGCACAGGTCATACACGTCAACCTTATACAGCACAAACACAACTCAGGCCCATTTGAGGCAAGATGTATACGTATACAACCGTGATCTGCAGCATTCGTTTAATTAAGAATGCACATTGGACTGGTTTTTACATTAGTATATTAAAAATCAACGCGTTAGAAATGGTGTCGAAGAGGCGCCAAAGTAACGAAATGTTTCGACACGTGGCGCGAGAACAGGGCGAACGCGGTAAATTTGAACTTAACCCAGGAAAACCTCCATTGCATCCATTACGGGAGGAGTGGGAGGTGGGAAGAACAGAGGATGTTGCGTATCAGGGGTGGCACAAGAGTGTGCGCTTTCGACGTCATTTGCAGCGAGGCAAGCAAATGTGCGGCCATTTTTTTTATCGATCCTCTGGGAATGGTTGTGGTAATCACGTCTGATACCATATCGTACTTTCACAGTTTGTGCACAAGAAGTAATTTTTGCTGGGCTAGTTGGTGCGTGCTAAGGAGGGACAAAACGACAAAGATGACAACACAGCAAGCGTACACGTGTATCTGTTTTTTGCATTGTTGTCTGCTTGGCACTTTAGTCCTTCCTTAACACTTTGTGCACACTCAATAATGTCACGAAAAGGTCACGAAATCACGCGCTTGAAGTGCACGCGCAAGATCCGACAGTCTAATAAATAACGCTACCAACGCATTGGCGCCAAGATAATTTCATTACGGCAACAGGTTATAGGGTGACCTGCTCACACAATCAGCGATTACAAACAACGCTTCTTTAATTGAATAACGTCGGCCTGCAACATAACCTAGAAAACGCTAATGAAATGCAGTCGACGTATTAGAAAGACAACGCGTGCAGCAATCGTAATAGTGCCGTTTCCTTCTTTTTCTTTTTTACTTTTTTGACACCGTGCAGCTTTTTCCCTAATGAAGTGCATCGTGCTGTAAGCGTAAGGGGGGGGGGGGGGTCAGCGTTTGAAAGAATGACGCCACCAGAAAACCGATTTCCGCGGTCATACAGCAAGCCATAACAAAATAAATAAATAAAAAATAAATAAAATAAGAAGAAGAAGCAAGAGAGAAATTCTGGATGGATGAGCGACCAGATCAAGAATGCGTGCCGTTGCTGCCGCGTTATTGGCTTGCGACTGTAACCATGCTGGGAGCTCATATATGCACGCGATGCGGTACGCGACAAAAACAGAAACCGACTCCATTTCCGGAAGGACGCGTCGCCAGCTCTCTTCCGTCAATTGTGATGCACGGCGTAGAGTCAGTTCGATTTCCGGCATCGGGTGTCGCGACGACGACGTACTATACGTCCTTCGAAGCGCACACGTGCGCGGGCAAACACGCCATTATTGCCGAGATTGGGCTGGTGGTGGCGCCACCGCTGCAGGCTGCGCACGAAAAGCAATGACGTGAAATGTCCCATTGCGCGTCGCGGGCAAGCGATATTGCGGAAGGGCTTAATGTGACCGCGGGTAGATGGGACTGCAGAATGTAACGGGACCCTTCGTTATTAGCATTGCCGTATCAACAGGGGGGAGGGAAGTGTTCATGGGAGTTCATTCCCCCCCCCCCCCCCCCCCCGCGCGCGCGCTCGAAATTGGCACAGTTTTCATGTATGCATACAAAAGCACAAACACACGCGCAAGCTTACATACAGAGAAGCCGCAACCCCCTCCCCCCTTCACCCTGAAAATAAATCCTGGCTCCGCCCCTGTAAGCACTTAAGTTGCGGTGAATACACGTAACAATTTGGCAGAGACGAACTGCGCGAAATAACTGCGCAGTTCGCGAACTGCGCGCTTGTCCTTGTCCCTGTTTATTTCGCGCAGTTCGTCTCTGTCATGAATTACCAACTGGCCCAGCATTCAATCCTTCTATATAACAATTAGGGTTTGTTAGTAAGGATGGACAAGTGTCTTTCCAGCACCGTGCTGCGTTGTATAGCCAGTGCCAGATTGTTTTGTACAACCTAGCATTCCTACAGATAGGCCGCTGCGGCAATACAGTGGTTACGGCGAAAGACTTTAGTTACCGCGCTCGGCTGCTGACCTGGCCGCGGCGGTCGCATTCCCGCGGAGGAGAAACACTGTATAGGGGCCCGTTTACCGTGCAATGTCAGCGCGCGTCAAAGAACACCGCAGGCGTGAAAACTTGCGGAGCCCCGCACTACAACGTGCCTCTCATAGGCATATCAAAGAGGCCTGTAGCTCCAACAGTGTTGCACGGAACTACTGAAACAAGGTATAGAGACATGTGTGGTGAACGGGCACAGCTTGGTCCGGCATTATTCGCTAGAGTGCCAACATATCCATGAACGTACACATGGAAAGCGCGGTCAGCTGTATGCCTTATTTTTGCTTCCCTGCTATTTTCTATACATACCCCCTCCTTTTCCTCCCCCCAAAGTACAAAAGGAGGAACACGGCCACTTACTCACTTACAACATAGGCACGTTCCCTTTAACAAGTGAAAGGACTGTACTTCTCCCACTATCCTGTACAAGTTTATCCAGAGTGTGCGATAGCCGGTCGGCTTGCGCACGAACACGCAAAGGCAGCCGCGCGCTCCAGATGTCATAATCAATTCACTTATACTCCTGGACCCCGCACGGTATATGATAACACGCTCGAAGAGACAACCCTGTTTCCAGCTACTAACACTAACTCTCTGTTTACCCCTATACGCTTCCCATCTACACGCTGTGTATACACCGCATATAGAATACCCCCCTCCGTGGTCCTCGCTCTCAGCCACCGCCAGCCTGCTCTCGCTACCGCCACTCTTTCAGCCATCGGGAGCGAGAGATGCAAACACATGCGTATGTTCGCCGATGCTCTGCGTTGCCGTCGCGAGATGTGCGGGCTGCGTTGGCTCGTGTGGAGCCACTGTTTACCGTGCGTACACAAAAGGACCCGACCCGAGTAACGGCGGTGCGAGTGTGTGCGTGTTATATGCAAGACCGGTGTTCGCGCCTGGCTGCGTCGTGGCCGGGATCGTCAGGAACACGATGAAAAAACAAAGAGAAAGATACATGACAGAGAAGTAGCCGTGAGGGCGGTTTGACAGACAGGCGGGAGAAGGGAAGAGGCTGCAGACTCGTGTGTGTAGGTGCGTCGGTGTTGTCGCCCCTGTCGCTCCCTCTTTCCATAGTGGCGGCACGTGTTTGAGAGTACGTGCGCAGTATAGCGAAACGCGCAGTGTACCGGTTCCGATAAAGGGATCATACGTGTTCGGGCATTGATTTCTGAGGTTTTACGCCCGAAAATTATGATATGGTTATGAGAGACACGGTAGTAGAGGGCTCCGGAAATTTCGACCACCTGGGGTTCTTTAAGGTGCGCTGTCAACACGCAGTACTCGGGCCTCAACATTTCGCCTCCATCGAAATGCACAAGCCGTGGCAGGGATTAGGTCCCGCGATCTTCGGACCAGCAGCCGAATGTCATAACCACTAGACCACCGTGGTGGGGCAACAAGTTCAGGCAGAACCAGCTACAGTGAAATGCCTTTATTAAAGAAGTGGTGGGGAACTCTGATTCATTTCCTTGTACAGGTCACTTCGTTGTAAACATTGATCAAGAAGAATATCGCAATACCTTATTTTTATTTATTTTGTCAAATCATCATCATCATCATCAGCCTGTTTAGGTCCACTGCAGGACGAAGGCCTCTCCCAACGATTTCCAATCCACCCTATCCTGAGCGAGTTGGTTCCACTTTATGCCCGCAAACTTTTTAATTTCATCGCTCCATCTAACCTTTTGCCTACCTCTGTTGCGTTTTCCCTCTCGTGGTATCCATTCCGTCGCTCTTACTGTCCACCTATTATCCTTCCTCCTCATGACATGTCCTGCCCAGGTCCACTTCTTTCTTTTAATAGTTAAGATAATATCGGCTACTCCTGTCTGTTCTCTGATCCATTCCGCTCGTTTTTTATCTCTTAGCGTTACCCCTATCATTTTTCTTTCCATTGCACGTTGCGTGCCCCTTAGTTTCATCTCTAGTTTTTTCGTTATTCTCCATGTTTCTGCACCGTACGTTAGTACTGGGAGAATGCAGTGATTGAATACTTTTCGCTTTAATGAGAGCGGTAAGTTTCCGGTCATGATTTCGTAATGCCTTCCGAATGCGCTCCAGCCCAGCCTTATTCTACGGAGAATTTCGTTTTCCTGGGTAGGAGTTCCTGATATTAACTGTCCCAGATATTCATATTCACTTACACATTGTAAGGGTTCATTGTTGATTTTAAATTCCTGTTCCTTAGCTAAGCTATTGAGCATAACTTTGGTCTTTTGCCTATTCATTTTTAATCCAATTTTAATGCTTTCCCTGTTTAGGTCATCAATCATGTTTTGTAATTCGTCACCATCATTGCTAAAGAGCACAATGTCGTCTGCAAATCTTAAATTGTTTAGATATTCTCCGTCTATTCGAATGCCCTTTTCTTCCCAGTCTAGACGTTTAAAGACTTCCTCTCAGGGGTGGGCAAAGATACTTTGAAATTGTATCGCGATACGATACAAGATACTCGGGCAAGAAGTATTTCGGATACAGATATAAGATACCACCTCAATAATTGTATCCGATACGATACTTGCCATTTGTATCTTAAGATACTTCGATACATTTATAAATTTCATATTATGGACATATATAATGCAGCAGAAAACGCCTATGAACAGGAGTGTTTGCTTTAGAATTTCAGAACTGCGACCAACCAAGTTTAACTTGAATGAAACATGTGTTAGTATCTCAACAACTGTTGTTTTCTGGCGATAATTATATTGTTTTCATTCCCAAACAACTGATTGGGGCTCTTTTGGCTGCTAAACATGACAGCTATGTATAAGCTACGCTGTCGGCGGTTTTTTGTGGTTTTTGTAATTCATGGAACTCGATGCTCTACTTGCCAACCAGGTAGTGGTTTCCCACCTAATAACAAAAATGGCGATGCAAAACCTCGGCACGATGCCGCAATTACGACTTTGAGTTTAACCTGGTCCGTACGCGTATACCGTTTACGCAGTACCGGACCACGGGACAAGTGTACAGGAGTAAGAACGCTCGTAGCGACATATTTTGTGACGGATCTTCTATACAGAAAGGACATAAAACCGCAATGACTTCCTAAATTCTAGTTATGTGCTCCCGTAAAGCGCTTGTCATCGACGGATTCACGAATGTGCAATTTTTGTAATAATTTCTCTCTACGAGAGAATTCCAGACATCGTAGCGGTACAAAGTGTCGCAGGATACCTCCGCTACTCATACTCTTGACACTGATTGCGCGAATTACCTTGTGATTTGTGACAGCGAAAAAAACAATGTGACTCAGAAAGGATGGATATATATATATATATATATATATATATATATATATATATATATATATAATAGAACGAATCGTGCTGTAACATCATTAGTTACGATGTTTCTCAGCAAAAGGTGTCGTCAGCCTACCAAGTAAGACCACACACTGGAAATTTCACTGCTTGTGAAAAATGTCATGAATGAGCTCGTGGGGACGGTCACAATAATAATTTTAGAGGTTTACATCTCCAAACCACGATATAATTATGAGGGATGCCGTACTGGAGGGCTCCGAAAGTTTAGACCATCTGGTGTTCTTTAAGATGCTCCTAAATCTAAGTACAGTACTGCACGGGACTCAAGTATAACGCCGCTATCGGATTTCGGCCTTTACGGCCGGGATTCGATCCCGCGACCTTCAGGCCAGCAGTTGAGCGCATTAACCACTAGGCCGCCGTGGCGGGTGGGGACGCTCATGAGAAAGGAGTACTTTCTCATGAGCGTCCAAGGAGTACATGAGAAAGGAGTACAGTTTGTTCGTTTACACCGCGGATCAGCGTTATAAGCTTAGTGGCGGCAGTACCTGCTTGAGCAGCGGACTTCTGCCAGTATTTCTAGTGTCGCGCGGTGATGTTCCGACATCAGTATCTTGTATCTTAAGATACTCGATACATTCTTCAATGTATCGAAAATACAGATACTGATACACGTCTTTCAATAATCAAAAGAAGAGGCGTGCAGGACACGGACACAAGAAGAGAAGTGAACACCACGAACGCCGACTAGCAACTGATGCACAGCACAGAGGCGAAAAAGAAAGAAGACACACAGCTTATCTGCGCATGCTCGGAATGGTAGCGCCACCTGTCAATCGGTTACACGTGCCCGCCTACGCGATAGACAACTCCCAAGGCATTCTATCTCCTCCCTGTTTAAGCTAATCGACGGTTGACTCACGCATGCACTTCCACTAATACTGATATACCAGGCCTCAACCAATAAAAGCGTATCTTCGTTCTTATGCCTGTACAGGATCTCGGTATTATCTAACTCGGGCATGCAGCTACAGACCTGGCAGTGCAAGGATAGATTGATTGCAGCTACAGCCAGGTCTGTAGCTGCATGCCCGAGTTAGATAATACCGAGATCCTGTACAGGCATAAGAACGAAGATACGCTTTTATTGGTTGAGGCCTGGTATATCAGTATTAGTGGAAGTGCATGCGTGAGTCAACCGTCGATTAGCTTAAACAGGGAGGAGATAGAATGCCTTGGGAGTTGTCTATCGCGTAGGCGGGCACGTGTAACCGATTGACAGGTGGCGCTACCATTCCGAGCATGCGCAGATAAGCTGTGTGTCTTCTTTCTTTTTCGCCTCTGTGCTGTGCATCAGTTGCTAGTCGGCGTTCGTGGTGTTCACTTCTCTTCTTGTGTCCGTGTCCTGCACGCCTCTTCTTTTGATTATGGAATGTTACCAACTCGCTCAACTTTCTGTCCTTTTGAGACGTCTTTCAAGATGTATCGCGATACAGATACACGATACTCAAAGAGTATCTAAGATAGTATCTAAGATACATGTATCTTCGATACTGCCCAGCACTGCTTCCTCTAAACATGCAGTGAATAGCATCGGGGATATTGTATCTCCCTGTCTCACGCCTCTCCTGATCGGGATTTCTCTGCTTCTCTCGTGTAGTAGTAGTGTGGCTGTGCAATCTTTCTATATGTTGTTTATAGTTTTCACGTATACGCCAGGTACCCCTTGTCGACGTAGAGCTTCTAGAACTGCTTGTATTTCTTTGGAGTCAAATGCTTTCTCGTAGTCGATAAACGCCATATAAAGCGGTTTGTTATATTCCGCGTACTTCTCAATTACTAGGTTGATAGCGTGGCTGTGGTCAAATACTGTCAACCTTAAACAGTTCATTATAGGGAGATGGTCTGAGGGTGAGCGCAGGAATGATGTGTCGCGACAAATGGAATTACGCATTAAAAATATAAATAAAAACAACAAAAAGCGCGTAAGCCTCGTAAGTAGAAAAGACTAAAAGACGAGGAAACCAATTTTCTACCGTTTAATAAAGTAATCTTCCACTTTCTGCACAAAATATTGAACATTATCAGCGCCGATATCTTCATGGGGCAACAGTTCCGTATTCGAATGGAAGCCAAAAAAAATTAATATTGAAATCTGTCGCAGTGGATGACGTCTTGCCCTGTGTGCTTTTCATGACAGCTTCTATACTGTAATCACGGTGTGGTGGTTTCAAGAGTCACTGCTTATCTGGGTTCATGCTATCACGATAAAGCATGAAAGGAACTTCGTTGCTGCTATCCGCCGTCGATTTAAAGTATTTATACTTTCATGTTTAAGACATTGTGTGGGTTTACCTGACAAGCCTTGTTAACGGTGAATCTTAATACAAGGATGTTTTTCTTGCTGAACTATTTCGGACAATAAGACTCCGTGTATGCGCAGAACAAAAAAGTGAGATGTCATCTTCACGTCTGTTACGTGATAACTACAAATGTGCAAGGTTACTAAGTATATTCCTGAATGGCTACGCTACGTCTAGGAGAGGGGAGGAAGTATCATAGACGGAAGATAAGGAAAATAACAGAGAGAAGGTAAAGAAATATAACAAGGAAACAGCTATATGCGCAATGTGCAGGAGCTTAGAGTTCAGAAGAGCTTGCAGAGTCGATATTAAAAGCGACAGAAACATCGTTCGAATTCATAATGACACAGTGTATGTGCTGCGACCTGGCTCGAAGGGTCAGGCACGCTTGCATCTCTCACTAGAACACTAGCGCCACATTTTTCTCTAGCGCCTTTTGCATGAACTTCCATGTATGAAGTAACAAACAGTACATATAGCGCGCCGCACATGCGTCAGATGGACGTCATCGGAGAGGCTTACAGGGATCATATTAAAGTCCGCATGACTGGTTCGTCTAGCGTGATCTATCCGCCTTTCCCATTCCGCCCGCACTACACAGATGCGACCCGACCAGTGCTTGCGGGCAGCAGGCAATCCGCGACGCATCCATCCATTCGTATTCCTATCCGGACGAGCAACGGTACGTGCTGCAGCGGCGAAACACCGGAACGATTGATTCGTATCGTGTGCGGCCCCGAAACCGCGTTGGCAACAGGCATACCGCACCTCGGCGCTTATAAGCCGCCCTTGTGCGAGAGGTATGTACATCGTGTGTGTTCAATCAAGAACGTAGGGAAGTTCTTCAGGTGCGTGAGTCGTAGGCTGGAGAAGTATAAAGCAGCCTATGGCGTGCTTTATATAGAAAGAGCGTGTTTTCGGTTTCTTCAAATGAACAGAGCGAAATACGACGACGAAAAGATAGATAGATAGATAGATAGATAGATAGATAGATAGATAGATAGATAGATAGATAGATAGATAGATAGATAGATGCTCTTGTCGTTCACATCGCCCCTTTCGTCTATCTATCTATCTATCTATCTATCTATCTATCTATCTATCTATCTATCTATCTATCTATCTATCTATCTATCTATCTATCTATCTATCTATCTATCTATCTATCCTCCGCGTTCACTGCTCGGCACTGCGTACGAACAACAAAGAAAAAAAAAGCAATGTAGTTAATGGGCTTCGACCCAGACATGTTCAGCAAGAATTTGTATCAGCAAGAATTTGTATTTCAAATCCAGCGATATGGTAAGAATACACCGCCGGGTATGCACTTGAGAAGGTGCCGGCAATACGAGTGAAAGTACGGAATGTGTCCCGTTCCATGCTTTCCGCCGCTCGGACGTTTCTAATGTCGGTTACAACACCGACTTTCTGGCAGCCCTTCTACGGTTTATTTTTTCTCTCAGCCTATTTGATTTTTTTCTTGTCTTTTTTTATGTGACATACCATTTCCAGTTGCTCATTCTTTGGTGTTCTTTCTTTGTCTTCGTGTTTCTGTTGTGTGGAGCCGCGCATACCACCGGGAATATACAGAGGTATTATTTCGGAACTGTATTGGACATGCATCCGATCGCCTCTTTAAAAAAAGAAAAAAGAAAATAAAGAGGGAAGATCAAGAGGACAGAAAAAGAAGAAACCAATCTACTGCCGACAATCTCCCTGTCGAAGTCTTAGGTTTCACGGCAGTTATTATAGTCCACCAGTTCCTTTTTGACAATCGTTCGAATGCCACGGAATGCATATCGCCTCTAAATATTTTCCGGATGGCGATTTTCAAAAGAACGCCCCACGCGCCGAACGCAATTTCTTTTGCTCTTCGGGAAGCGGCGTGCCTCTTTCAATACTGCCAGCGAACAATGTATTGGAGCCGTCGAGAGCGAATTGTTCTCTAGTGCTTTTTTCTTTCTTTTTTAGGGTCGATGTATTCGCGGTGAAAAGCAAAAACAAAGCAAAACACATTCGGACTTTTCAAAAGGAAATACTTGTCTGAACTTGCGTCCAGAGATTAAGATCTTTCAACGAAGTTTGAAGTGGCGGACCTCCGTCCTAATTAAGATTATGCGCTTCCGCGGGCACCGCTTATTCGCATAGTATTGTAGCGTACTGTTTTCTTTGCATCACTAGGGCAAAATCAACCAATCTAATAAACGAACCAATTAAAGTCATGGCAGTGACCCAAATGTCAAGATAAAGAAAAAGGAGATATGAGGAGTACCACTGCATTTGTGTGTTGACTGTGTTGATTAACTGTCACCTATACCTGACATTCCCTCATTAACGTGCGCACAGAAGCTGCGCATAGAATTCAGGTACGGAGCAGTACAGTTTGCATTGGTCACGTAATGGCGGTAGCGTCATAATTTGGCGAAAGCTAACGTTACCTGCGAGACCGGTCCATCGCTTTTTTAAAGGTGACGCCATGGTTCGTGATAATTACAGCACTGCCATCGCTTTTTTCCCATTTGACGTCATAATTTATGGTGTTTTACGCCCCGAAACTGCGATATGATAGTGTGAGACGGCGTAGAGGAGAGATCCGGATTTGTCGGATCGTTCTTTTTTTTACCCTTTCATCCAAAATTTTTCGAAACATGGTCGATGAACAGCGGTAAACGTTCCCTTACATTGGCCTGTCACTTTTGCGCGATTGCCGCTGACGTAACTAAGAAGCGGATATTTTAAATGAGAGAAATGAAACAGTCACTTATGAAAGGAACAGACAAAAAATATGAAAGAAAGAGACTCACAAGGCTGGTGCCAGAGATCCCCAGGGAGCAAGTGAACGTAATTTAGCTACGACGCCATTTCTATATACAGCCCCCTGCAATTGAAAGTAGAACACCTTGTAAAAGTCCACTTTAGTCAAGTGTGCATTCACCAGTTAGTTCTGGGTTTAAGCGGAGTACCACTGCAACTGTTTGCCAATTCTGGCACATTTAGTCCCTTAGAGTGACAACAATTCATTCAATGTGTCTGTCTACTGTACTGCTCTTAGTTTTGACCATATATGGTTACTTTCGTTCATGATAGCCGCCATACTGAGGTTTCGCACGAACGGTTCCTCACTTTTGCGTTTCTTGACGTCAAAATAACAAGAACACTAAATGCGCAATTAACTCGCAAAATCGTTTTCATTCGATGTGGTTCAACTACAGCATGACTTATTTGGTTGTTACATAAGCAAAACAGTGAAGTACAGCACGTCACGGTGACGGCGCTTGTACCGAATCGAGAAAATTGCCTTAAACTAGCTCGAATTCCACGGCATACGTCACTACGCCGCACAAAGGGGACTTTGCGTAAATCACACACACAAAAAAGGGCTGAACTGATGAATCTGATACGCGTAATCTTTTTTTGTACTACTATCATCTATCACTACAATTACCTCACAAGCTTAAATAATGCGCATTTTTCATCCTCTTGCTATAACAAACTAGTATGGTTTCATATAACCAAACGCTTAACTACGAGAAACATGATTATAACCCCTAAATGCCTGCCTAGATGACCATACACTTGTGCAAAATCGACATTTTTTTTTATTTCATTACACTGCTTTATGTGTATGCCAGACTTACAGTGTCCTGTTACGTTCTGGTGGAGTTAACACGAAGTTCTCTGACATTTTTTTTTTCATTCATATATACGTACTTCCTTCGTTTTTACTGCATTTGATGCTTTTCAGTGAACAACCCGGTTCGTGGCCTACAACATCATACTAGTTTCGTGCCATTGAAAAGAACAGCAGAACCGCAAGGCCCTACCCTGCTGAGAAAATAAGGGAAAGCGAAGCTTGGCGTGTTTGACGTGTCCATTTCTTTCTTTCTTTCTTTCTTTCTTTCTTTCTTTCTTTCTTTCTTTCTTTCTTTCTTTCTTTCTTTCTTTCTTTCTTTCTTTCTTTCTTTCTTTCTTTCTTTCTTTCTTTCTTTCTTTCTTTATTTATTTATTTATTTATTTATTTATTTATTTATTTACTTATTTATTTATTTTTCGCCAGTACTATGAAGATACCTGCTGGCTTTCGCCTTTGGACCCCTTAAGCGATAGCCAAGGGCTCCTACAAATCTTAAATCAATCATGTCCCACTGTGCACGCTTAGTCCTCTTCCTACGGGGCAAGCGCACACGATTCATGTTGAGCCGCGTCAGAACTCAACTATTTAAGTTCGATCCCTTCAAAAAAAAAAATCGTTATTCGAACGGAAACAATCGAAGCGTGTACATGCCCAGCGTTCAGGGCCACACTGGACCGGGTGGCATAGACAGGGACACACGTCACACGCTTCGGTGGAGGCGGCCGACGCACGCTAAATATCCTTGTCGCTGTCAACAGGGCGCGCGCTTTGCGGTCACGTCAACCTCGCTGAGCGACGACTGCCATTTTCCGTGGGCGCGCTGGCCGCCGCTGACGCGTCAGAACTGTTGGAACGAACGAAGGGTCGAGGACGTACACGCTTTTTCTATTGTTTTGGTCGCTGTCACATGACTCTCCGCAAAATCGAGTGACAGA
The DNA here is from genome assembly GCA_013339685.2 of Hyalomma asiaticum. NCBI lineage: Eukaryota > Metazoa > Arthropoda > Arachnida > Ixodida > Ixodidae > Hyalomma > Hyalomma asiaticum. Next base: position 24,917,649 of record CM023489.1, read on the forward strand.
GCCGCTACGCGTGTTTGTACACGTACAACCGGTGAACAACTGAACTCAGACTAATAGCAGCAAACGCGAGCACATTGCAGTGTAGAAGTAATCTATCTATCTATCTATCTATCTATCTATCTATCTATCTATCTATCTATCTATCTATCTATCTATCTATCTATCTATCTATCTATCTATCTATCTATCTATCTATCTATCTATCTATCTATCTATCTATCTATCAGCTTGACCAGACCGCAGACATCAGCCTAACGCCACCGGTACTGTTCTCTTCCCTTGGAATATGTTGTATGGTTGCTGATCAGTATGTGCGAAAGATATGCGATGCAGCAAAGCTGGAAAAAAAGAAGCACAGAGTTGTATTTGAATCGACTGCGCTGTCGTGAAATTACAGTATCTGCTACGTATTTTCTCGCTTCACGAGATTGAAACAGAAGCAACGAATTTGAAAATGACGAAACAACAAAAAATGGAAGGAAGGGAAGTATGTGACAGTTTATTATTATTTTTTCAATTCTTTAATGACCTGGAAGGGCGATGCAGATAAAGAAAAAACGCCACCAGAAGAAAGTAATACTCAGATAAAGTCAATGTTGACTCTTCTTTTTCCGTGCCCCGTTATTGTCCACGTTTCGTGCGTACTTGCTTTTTTTTTTTCTTTTAAATCGACCTCATACACTTTGCACACCGCTAGCTCAGGTCGACCTCTCTGCCTTCCAGCAAATTCTCTTCTCTCTCTCTGCTGGACACAGCGGCCGACCGGGGTCGCACAATTAGGGACCGAAGGGACGCCAGTGTGGGGAAAAAGGGAAGAGGTAGCAAAAATATATGTACACCAGTGTTTATAAATAGATGTCGAAACGCTAGGAAAAGAACATGTGAGGTCCCGGTTCCTTGCCAGATGACGGCAAGCTTCGATGAACCTTAGGCACGCCACGCTTTCGGAGGAGATCGGCGCGCCTTGTCTAACCGAGAAAAAAAAAAAAGGGGGAGGCCGTGCTTCAGCGTTCTGAAAGGCGACGGTGCACGCCGAACTATGGGTAAGATTGCGCGAAGAAAAGTAGTTCCCAGTTTCGACGATGCCTATCGCAAAAGCTAGAATACAAGCATACGTAACGCCCGGTTTCTATGGAGGATTTCTATAGTAATAATCGATGTCGTTTGATTGATTGTAACTGATTGGTCAAATCGAGATCACGTGACTTACCGGCTCCGCCAAGAGGTATAATGCGGACTACTACCCTACTACTACTACTACTGGTCAAAACTACTACTAGTAGTAGTTTAGACCACCTGGGATTCTTTAACGTGCACTGACAACGCACAGTACGCGGGCCTCTACGTTGTCAGTGCACGTTAAAGAAACCCATGTGGTCAAAATTTCTGGAGCCCTCCAATAAAACTTTATCTCTTCCCTTCTATCTCTTTCATTCCCTTTTCCCCCGGACGCTCAGCCGAGATCCCGACGTGGGCTGTAGAAATTAGCGCACTGTCCTTAGACGAACCGCAATCAATCACGCGGTCAGCTGGTTGGACAGTCGCAGTCTCCGTGAGGTAGCTCAAAGAATTACATACAGATGCAAAGGAAACGCTGCATACGCAATACCTTTTCCGAAAATCCTGCGCTCCCAAAACACGTTGCTCACCCCAAAGTTCTCCCTATATCACTTGCGAGGGGCCGACGCCGTTCCAGATTAAATTTTCAACGCGAGGGAATGCGAGACTAGAAAATGCGCACATAATGAAAAGGAAGGTCCTCTCGAGGAAATTCTCGACCTTGCGACAAGTGAATCAAGTTGCCGTGTCCCTGGTTGGGCGACTTGATGACGCCGCAGAGCCGGGGATGGGCAACAGGACGCTCAACTCTAGCGCCCTGCTGCATGTATAGTGTACGCGGCACACGTCGCAAGTGCGAGTCATATATATATATGCAGCAGTGATTGCACGGTGCATGCAAGTTCTCCTGGACGACATCGTCCTGGCGTGTTGACCGGACACGCTTTCTGCCCACGCTGACTGCTCTTTCGAGAAACGCACCTCGGTTTTACTTATTCACATATTTTTTTTTGGAGGAAGAGGAGACGACGAGTTTCGAAAGGTCAGGACGACCGCCACGCTTTCCCGACTGCATGACTCCCGCGAGAGCCATTTCGTTTCCCTCTGGCGACTCAGAAATGCAAACTTAATTTCATGACCGCGATCCTCTGGCAGCCTCCTTATTCTCGGAATTTCCGACGCTGGGGAGGCCCTTCCGCAGTCGCGATGCGAGTGGTGACAGGCTTTCTTTTGAATGTCTTTTTCTTTTTGTTAAAAATAAGTGTTTCCTAGCGTTCTACCTATTGTGTTTCGTGGGAAGGAGGACGTTGCGCGCTTTTCTTGTGACAGTAGTCAACGGGGGTGTATTCCTCCGTGTTCTTCGTAGAAGTTGCTGAGAATGTGTTTCACGTGAATCGACCCGCCAATGGCTTAGATGTTACAAAAATGGACTGCTTTTTATCATCATCATCATCATCATCATCATCATGATCTCTCATGTCCACTGCAGGACGAAGGCCTCTTCCAATGCTCTACATCCTTTCCTGTCCTGCGCGAGCTGATTGCATTTGATGCCCTGCGAATTTCTTTATTTTGTCACCCCATCTTACTCTCTGTCGTAAACGGCTATGCTTACCCTCTCTTGATATCCATTCCGACGTTCTAACTGTCCATTAGTTATCTAGCCTTCTCATCACGTGGCCTGCCCATGTGGCCTACCCATTCCCTGTTCTACATCGTTAAAGACGATAGAAAACAGGGGGAACGTCCCTAGAGCCTACGTTTCCACAGTGGGACTTGTCTTCGTGAGGACGGCAACCGTCCTGTCGTCCCGTCTTGTGTATTGCCGTCCTGTCTTCGCAAGGACAACAAAATACGGCAACCGTTTGAATGATACGCGCAGAGGGTAAAACTTAACTGATTGATATGATTGATTTCTGAGGTTTTACGTCCTCGAACCACGATAGGATTGTGAGGAACGCCGTAGTCAAGGGCTCCGGAAATTTCGACCACCTGGAGTTCTTTAACGTGCACTGACATCGCATAGTACACGGGCCTCAACATTTCGCCTCCATCGAAATGCAACCGCCGCGGCCGGGATTCGATCCCGCGACATTCGGATCAGCGGCCGAGTGCCATAGTCCCTACAGACCATCGCGGCGGAGCGAGGGCGGATAGATCAACCGTGCAAGTTCAGCAGAATAAGTTGAACTAGCCATCCTAGCTTTTATAAAAAAGAGAAAAAAATCACAGCATATCCACGGGGTGAATGATGATGAGTGAGCGAAGCTGCGGAGGTTCATCGGTAAACCGTGAATTCTGACCAGTACATCATCAACGACGTGAGATCGTGCGCGTTTATACTAAAGGGTCGATGAGAGTTATGGTGACTTGCAGCTCACTTTAATTTTACATGTACGCTGTGAATTTTCATTGTTTAATCACGCACAGGAGAAATCGCACACAGGCACTACCTTGGACGTCAAAATCCAGTGCCATCACGCAAATTGGCATGCCAATTTGCGCCATAATGCACACATCTCTATGGGACAGCGCCATCTAGGAAACTAGACGAGAAAGGATGGATGGATGGATGGATGCTATAAGCGTCCCCTTTGTAACGGGGCGGTGACTTGTGCGCCACCAGGCTCGTAGAACTTTTTTTTTCCTCTCTTTAAATTTTCCTCATGCCTTTTAAATTTACTTCAATCAAATCGATCATACTATAGCAAAAACGGAAATTCAGAGCCCAGTTCCCTGCCCCTTATGGCAGAAAGTCCATATTTTTTTATAATTATTTTTGTCCGTTCTCTCTAGTTCTCTGCCACCAGTATTCTAACCGTCTCTTACTTATTTCAATCGCGGCTATGTTCAGCTTCCCGTTGTTCGCCCTAAAACCCAAGGCTTCCTGTAGGGTGGTGCCCAAACGTACACCTGGGTGGATATTTCCACATTCAATCAGAACATGCTCCGTCGTTTCCCTATCTTCCTCCCAGCATGTGCATTTTTCTTCTTTACTGAATTTCGCTTTATAAATACGCGTTCTAAGGAAGCCCGATCTCGCTTCAAACAATAAAAAGGGCGATGACGACCAGCGATGACGACCAGCGCCATCTAGTATATCGTCACCCAACTGCAGTTTGCATGCATCTCTATGGGACAGCGCCATCTATTGTATGCTGCGGGAGACGCTACTGGCTACGGCGGATGGACATACCGGACGGGCCGCAGGTGATGCCATAAGGAGCTTCGCCCTTAAAAGATGTATCCATAACTGTGGTAAGAACGCGCTGACCGACTATCCTTTTCGTATGGAAAAGCCTATCCTTTACTGCCATTTTACCTGCAAATACCAAGTTCAGCTTCACTTGGGCGTTCCACATATATTCTTAATCTCTTTTTTCCCCTTCCGTCTCCTCTTGAATCTTTCTAGCCCCTTCTCCACCCCTACACAGAGCAGCATGTCAGCGGTTATTATGCACGCGTCGGCAAAAATCAGTTTTTCCAATAAAAAGTATCTCTCCCTCTCTCTCTCTCTTTAGTAGAATCGCTACAAGACTATTGCTTACCGCATGTTGTTACAACATCAAGGGTAACTTGGGCCAACAAAGTATCTATCCTGTTTGTGTGATAGCAGGGACGCGATAGTACGCCGAATGCATTCTCATCATTCATGCACTTTTTCTCTCGCAGTCGTGCGCATGCGTATAGACGTTCCACAACGCAGAACTTCACGCTAACAGCTCCGATGGTGCGTTTACTGCTGCCTCGGGACTTCAGGCCAGACGTCCGGTGATGCACGGCTGCTGCACAAGCGGGTAGTGCTACCGACGACAAACAAAACGAAATGAAAACAAGAACCACCAAGTAAGAATGACGCCGGAAGTGGGAACTTCGTGATGGAGCTGGAACTCCTGGTGTATATATATATATATATAATATATATATATATATATATATATATATATATATATATATATATATATATATATATATATATATATATATACCCGAAGTTTCGTTCCGGAAGTACGGACGCCAAAGGCAGATATCTCCGGAAAAGCCCGGATGCTCAGTGCTGGTGACCTGTATTCTTTTTGTTTTTTTACATCTGTGCGCAGCTTCCGTTTTGGTTGCATGCCTCAATATCTCTCGGCTCTTCGTTATGCCTCACTCAGCACTTACGTTCGCATCGTACACTACTACCGTTTTTTTTCCCTTCTTTTTCTGTTGGTGTGTCCGGTAGCACGCAGAGGTAGCTCAGTGACCACGTGGCGTTCGTACGCTCAGGAAAAGGTCGCGGGTTCGATGCCTAGGTGCGCTTCAATGTAGGCCGCGGAACTCAAGGAACACGCGTGTAAAGGTGATAGGATTAATGAAATCCAGGTGGTAATAATAAATTCGTATCCCCCGTTACAGCGGCCCCATTGCGGTTTTTGAATGTGACAAGAGAAAGTGGAATTATTTGTGTTTCCGGTGTTACTTTTTATTATCTTCAGGTATTTATCGGCGCCCCTTCTTATGTTACGCAACCATTCGCCCACCGTTGACGCACACTAGCCGATACTATTATTCACCTGTAACGAAAACAGTCAGCATCATTGGCCATTCTTAACGAGCCGTATAAGAACGTCTTTTCGCCCTATTATTTGCTTATTGCGCGCTAAAAGGAGTTGACGCTGAGAAGCGTGCCAACCGAAAACCTGCGTATCACCGCTGCGCATGCGCGCGGCGTCTAGCAGGAATTGCGCGCATGCGCTGAGTCTCGGCAGAACCCAGCGCGAACACATCCGACGGCTGTCAGCCGCTGTTTGCAACACCTATTGCATATAAGACTCCGTCGGGAAAAAACTCTGGCAAAATCTTTAAGTGCAGAGCACCTTAGGGGCTGGGCTTGTCGGCGTGTCCTGCTGCTGTCGTCACGGTGGGCCCATCCTTGGAGGCAGTGCAGTCAGACAGTGTATGTGCAGGGTTGTCGTGTCAGAGGCGATTCTAACGAGTTTCTGCTGATACGTCCTGGCTGTCGGCGTCTAACGTCGTCGTCGTGGCAACGATAAAGCAAGCCCGTTAGCAGCGACTAACGTTTCCTGTGGGAGACACTGGCGCATCGCCGCTTGCTTCGCACCAAGGAGGTTTTAGGGGCGAAGCTCCTCTTAGTCTAACCTTGTCCCGCGTGTGGCGCCAGTCGTCAGGCGTGCAACAACATATTGTTGATGAAAGAGGAAATCAATTGGAAGGGTACGAAGCGTTGGGTTACATCCAGAAGGTAACAGCCGGTTCGTTTAAAAAGATCGCCCAAGAGATTCCCCCAGTGGATAAAACCATGACGGAGAGCGAAACTAAGGAAGAGCTAGAACTTGAGAATTTCAACTGGAAAAAGGCCGAAGAAAAAATTCCAAAGCGCACTGCTATGGGTTTAGATGGGGTCCCCGTTAGCCTCATTAACGAATTAGGACAGAACACTAAAGAAGCGCTATTGAAAGCCGTAGAAAAATGCTTACAGGAGAGGCAAATACCGGACAGTTGGCGAAAAAGCAGAATGAACTTAATCTATAAAGGCAAGGGGGAAAAGAATAGCATTCGCTCGTATAGACCGCTAACCATTACATCGGTACTATACAGGATGGCTATGCAAGCAGTAACATTAAAAATAGAAGCCTGGGCAGAACGTAACAATATTTTGGGAGAACTTCAGAATGGATTTCGAGTAGACAGGCGTTTAGACGATAACCTATTTGTTCTTACTCAGTGTATAGAAATATCTAAAATAGAAAGGAGGCCGTTGTATGTCGCTTTTCTAGACATCACTGGGGCGTATGACAATGTTAATCAGGAAATATTGTGGGAAATTTTGGAAGGAATGGGCATAGGCGACGATTGTGTACAGCTTTTGAGGGAAATATATCGAGAAAATACAGTTTGCATAGAATGGGAGGAATAAGTAGCAGAGAGAACGTTGATATTAGCAAGGGGCTGAGACAGGGATGTCCTTTGTCGCCGCTGTTATTCATGCTGTACATGGTTAGAATGGAAAAAGCGCTTGGAGATAGCCACATTGGTTTTAATCTGTCACACAAACAGGGCGGCGTGATGATTGAGCAGATGCTTCCGGGTTTATTTTATGCTGATGATATTGTCTTATTCGCGGACAGTCGAGTGATATACAACGGCTGGTGAATATATGCGGGAAGGAAGGCGAGGATCTCGGACTAGGATTTAGTGTAACAAAATGCGGATTGATGGTATTCAATGATCCCAACGACCAGGCGGTATCCATACAGGGCCAAGAAATACCGAGAGTAAGCGAATACAAGTACCTTGGCGTATGGGTAAATGAGGGTGATAGATACATGAAGGTACAGGAAAAAGCCTTGGCAGCAAAGGGAAAGAGGAACGCAGGAATAATGAAGCACAGAGCGTTATGGGGACACAATAGGTACGAGGTGCTTAGGGGTCTGTGCAAAGGGGTAATGGTACCGGGGCTTACATTTGGGAACTCAGTGGTGTGCATGAGGCCAGAGATACAATCGGGAATGGATGTGAATCAAAGAACTGTGGGACGCCTCGCGTTGGGTGCTCACGGGAAAACTACAAACGAGGCTATAAAGGGCGATATGGGATGGGCGAGTTTTGAGGCAAGGGAAGCGCAGAGCAAAATAAGGTTTGAAGAAAGGCTAAGGAATATGAAAGAGGTTAGGTGGGCAGCGAAGGTGTTCCGCTATTTATATAGAAAGAGCGTTGACACGCAGTGGAGAAAGAGAACTAGGAGGCTCACCAGTAAATATACGGCTCTAAGAGAACTGACAACAAAGAGCGTAAAGGGAAAAGTCAGAGAGGCGGAGAAGATTTACTGGAGGACAGCGATGGAAAAAAAACCGACTCTGAATAACTACTGAGAGGGCAAAAACGAAATAAAGAGGGAGGCATTTTATGATAATTCAAGAGGAAGCGCTTTATTGTTTGAAGCGAGATCGGGCTGCCTTAGAACGCGTGTTTATAAAGCGAAATTCAGTAAAGAAGAAGAAAAATGCACATGCTGTGAGGAAGATAGGGAAACGACAGAGCATGTTCTGATTGAATGCGGAAATATCCACCCAGGTGTACGTTTGGGCACCACCCTACATGAAGCCTTGGGTTTTAGGGCGAACAACGGGAAGCTGAACATAGCCGCGATTGAAATAAGTAAGAGACGGTTAGAATACTGGTGGCAGAAAACTAGAGAGAACGGACAAAAATAATTATAGGGAAAAATATGGAATTTCTGCCATAAGGGGCAGGGAACTTGGCTATGAAATTCCGTTTTTGATATGGCATGATCGATTTGATTGAAGTAAATTTAAAAGGCATGAGGAAAATTAAAAGAGAGAAAAAAAAGTTCTTAAATCTTCTTACGAGCCTGGTGGCGCACATGTGACCGCCCCGTTACAAAGGGGAAGCTCGTAGCATCCATCCATCCATCCATCCATCCATCCATCCATCCATCCAACCAGCGTTCACGCGCTCGCCCTCGGCGCGTGCCTCTCTCTCTCTCTCCCGGCGCGTGCCTCTGCTGTCTTGTGTGTGTGTGAGAGAGAGAGACAGAGAGAGAGAGCGAAAGGCACGCGTTGGCTATGGAAACGCTCTTTCTTAGAGGAACGCTCTACCAGCTCGCAAAGAAGGAGAACGCGCCCTCACCCGCGAGAGACAACGTTGGCGCAGGCAGCGTCCCTAGCGAGTTTCTTGATTGAGTTTCTTGATATATATATATATATATATATATATATATATATATATATATATATATATATAGGCACTGGATCTTGACTTGCAATGAAGTGCCGGTGGGAGATTTCACTTGTGCATAGTTGGACCATAAGGATTCGTAGCGTGCGCGTTAACTAAATTAATCCGGAACTCGGCACGATCTACGATGAACCTCCCGAGCTTCGCCCACTCATCATCATTCACTCCGTGGATATGCTGTAATTTTGTTTAATTATTTGTTTTATTGTCTTTTACTTTTGGCCTTCTCGATAAAGTTTTTTGCCACCATCACCGACGCAGTTCGCGCGTATTCCTTCCATCTGAGGCTCAGACACTCGTGGTCCATGCGCCACGCCGGAGGTTCGCGTTCTGATGGAGGTGCAACCGCAACGGCGTTGGTGGTTTAGACATTGGTTAGTGTTAGTTAATATTGGCTAACGTCTTGATATAGCAGCGCTAACGACACTACGACGGGAAGGAGGAAAAAAAAAGGGAACGGAAAGGCGTCCGGTTGGCTACCTAACGTTGGCGGAACGGGAATGGAGGAATATGACACCGCCGAACTGAGTTTATTGTCATTACCGCAGATGCTTAAAACGTCACCTACGTGTACTTGTCCCCACACACAACACGATATTTGCAGTATATATATATATATATATATATATATATATATATATATATATATATATATATATATATATATATATATATCAATTTTTCATTTGTTTTTCTTCGTTTCACCATACTTTCAATACGTATTACTGTTCGTCTATGCATGCTACCACCTTGCACAATGTTAGGCATGTCTGTATATATGTTAGCAGTGAATTCGCACGTTCGGGGGCCTCCCACACCTTGTTATTGATGACGTGCTCATCACACTCATATGTATCTATGCCCTGACGAAGGCCCGACCCCCGCCACAACGCTGGCAATAAATACATCGTTTTTCGTTTGTTCGTCCGCTTCCATTGCACAGCTATATATATATATATATATATATATATATATATATATATATATATAACATTTCTTTATTATTTTTTCATGGGCAGTGCTTACGCGAAGCCTCCATTGATTAACGATTCAGTGTCCAGCCAGACCTATGAGTGATACATCATTATTATGTGATGCATCGCCCTAGTTGCATTTCTTGAATCACTCCGACGAAGCCCGGCGCAGCGGACGAGACATCGGCACTATTTCGCGTTCCTACGTGCTTCTGATATTCATTAAAATATACTACATACAGGTAATGCAACCGAACGAATGCAAATGCTTCTTTTCGCGTCCCTGCCGTGTTGGAGTCGATAAGCTCTCAGCCAGACAACAACCCAAGCCGGCTTTCCTGCAAATTTTATTTGGACGACGAGTGGCATGCAGTGCGTTCCCACTCAACTCGTTGTATAGTTGAGCGAAGAGAGTCGAGGTTCGTTCGAGGACCATCTGCCTCCGACGGCGTATGCGGGCGGTATACGAAAGTGAGTGGGTATACTAGTTAGGGCAACAGGCGCAGGCTTAACCTATCGATCGAGGGCGCGTATTAGAGGCGGAGCATGCGCCCCGAACAAGACGCAGAGCTCGAGCCGGCTCTGCGTGCCCTCTATGACGTGCGCGTGACGGGAACGCAAGAGTACGCAGCTGGAAGTTGCAGTTGAGCCGATGAGTGAGTGGCCCAAACGTGGCCGACCGAGGCGGTCGCGTTTTCGATGGAGGCGAAAGCGCCCGAGGCCCGTGTACTGTGCGTTGTCAGTGCACGTTAAAAGAACCCACAGGTGGTCGAAATTTCCGGAGCCCTCCACTGCGTCTTTTATCTCCTTTCTATCTCTTTCAGTCCCTTTCCCCTACACCCAAAGGCGCTTAGCCGCGCTCCCGACATGCGCTGCGAAAAGTAGCGTCCTTTCCTTAAGCGAACAACAACAACAACAACAACAACAACAACAACAAAAACAACAACAACAACAACAACAACAACAACAACAATAATAATAATAATAATAATAATAATAATAATAATCCAACGTGCGGCAGGCGTTGCATTCGCCGGCTCTGCAAGCAGTTTCGACAATATTAAGGGGATGCACAAGTGGTCAGAACGTGTAGTTTGATTTTTGGAAAGTTAGGGGAGACCGCGAATAGTGTGAGATGCAATCGTGGATCCTTTTAACCATATGAATAGGATTTACACTTTTAAATTGATTTCGAAATTACAGTAACCTGAACATAACGTCGGCTAGAGATTTAGGGTACACGTATACCGAGAACAAGGCCACGCACTTAAAAGCTTTTTCTAGAGTTCGTAATACGGAAGCGGACCGGGAGTGCATTGGAGGCGTCTAATAAAAAAAAAAGTGTGTATGGTGCAGAGAGACAGCTTCGTACGTCTGTACCTCTTTACGCACAGCTTCGCCGGAAGTCGTCGTGTCTGCTTCCTGTTTGCCCTCGTCGCAGGGAAGCAAAGCGTAAGTATACGGAAAGTGAAGGAGGCAGCCCGAAACCAAAAGCAACACACACACACACACACACACACACACACACACACACACACACACACACACACACACACACACACACACACACACACACACACACACACACACCACACACACACCACACACACACACACACACACACACACACACACACACACACACACACACACACACACACACACAGCATTGCACGTGATCCCCAAAATCACGTAACGCAGTGTCACGCGACATGTTTTCGTCAAGATCACGTAAAGCAATGTCGTGTGTTGTTGCATGATGTGTGACAAATTACGGCTAAATTAAGCAGCTTCGCTGCTAAAAGCAAGAGAGAAAAAAAAGAAAGAAAGAGAAATAGCACGCACACGCAGGTTTCGCTTGCCAGCAGTTTGCTGATATGGAAAGGGCTCCCTCCCCTCTCTCTTTCTCTCGCTATTTATTTATTTATTTATTTATTTATTTATTTGCCTATTTATTTATTTATTTGCCGTTGCTGATCGAAACTGTCCGAAGCAAATCGCCGACGCGCTGCGTTGTCCGAGCGGCATAAAAGATGGTGCCTGGTACATAGTTCACAATGACAATATTCTTAGATTAAAACACGTGTACAGTCTCACAGTTTGTCGGACAAAAGCATGCACAGAGACGGCGACAGGCTCGAATTGCAACAACATTTGCCGAAATGGACATGCCTTCTACTGAATGTCTGCAGGCTTTCGGCAACACAATATCCGCCCCAAAAACATTCGATAGTTTGTGCTAGTGTTTTGTACGTGGCTTATCCTCGCTTCGTTTACTACAGCCGTTCTCTCTCGCGAAGAAGGTCGAATTTGGAATGGAAAAGACACTCACGAAAAAATATCACCGACGGTGGGGAAGCAGTGCTGACCGCTACAAGAGCCGTACCTATATCTGCTGTTGTAGCTTGAACTGCGTACTTTAAGGACACAATGGAAGGCGAACTGAAGCGGCTAAAACTATATAAATGGCCAACGTGATCACGCTGTATCTATCCATGTTGTAAAAGACGAAGACACAGAAGTTTTGCAAGGAGAGAAGTAAGCACGAAGCAATATACGAGGGAGCAGACAGGTCGTCCACTTAGCATTTTATGAGATGGTGTATAGAAAACCGTGTAGTGAGAAAAAAAAAAAAAGAACGATGGATCTTTGGCCGCAATTTTAGATACGGCGACCGATTCTGAAATGCTCTGAGCGTGTATGTTTAGCTTTCGTTGTTATTGTTCGTATTGTTCCTCAGCCATCGTCAAATACCATTTACATCCACGGAATTTAAAGGGCAGTTTCAGATGCAGTACGCATCGAAATAAATCCAGAACCAAAGAAAGAGGAAAAGCCAGAATAAATGTGAGGACAATGGAAACTAGAACGTTTGCTTGGGAAATGCAACTCCCTGGTGACCGGTACGTCTGAAATGCCCAGGCCAATATGAAGCTGTGTTATTGCGCTGTTTTCTTTTATTTATAACTATTCTGTTTTCTTGCTTTGAAAGGGGCAGTAGCTTCAACGAGCTGTGATGACTCACCAACGAAACAATTTAGACGCTCATAACCTTCGAATACGAGACAAACTGTTATAATTCTTCTTAAAAGGAGCTCGCATCAATCGCTCAGTGACCGTTTTTGCAGTGTAGCGGTATCGAGGGAGAGATGGCCAATCACTGCAAGCTATCGCAGGAATCACATGACCGAGTCGTGACGCTATCACATGGACTCGTCAGTTTTGGTTCCTTCCGTCGTGGACGAAGGCGCATTTCTTTGTTTAGCAGTAGCGGTGTGAGAAACACGGCATCTAAGACCGAGTCGAATACGAGTTGTATAGATAGTCGAAGAAGCGAATCGAATCGCATCAAGTCGAATTGAACACGAGATACTTTTCGCATATATAGTTCTTCAATATTTAGTAGCGTTGATACTTGAAACATACATCGATATTTCACGCTGTCGTATTCGTAACTTCGGTATTAAATGCGCAAATGCAGCATCTGGTAGACATAAGGAGTATGCCTGTTAAAACTGTATACCCGTTAAAATCACGCTTTGTATTCAGTCATATTGTAATCATATTGTAACCCGTTAAAATCACGCTTCCAGAGCGAAGCATTCCTGCTGCACTTCAGAAGCTCTCGTAATTCGCGCCTGAGTATGCCAGCGGGGATTAAATTTATCGCAAATCTCCCATCAATTCGGAGTTCATCTCGAAGTTGTCAAGTTTTCTAACTTATTCGAAAACTATCAGAACAAAACTATTCGGGTTTACCAACCACGACCATTACATTCGAAGTTCGAATCGAACGGTGCACTCATTCGATTTAACATTCTAAAATTTCCATTATTCGAACAACTCTATTCGATGGAGCGCATAATGCTTTGCCATTAAGAATTTCAATGCACGATCGCTCGGTTACTGTAGGGGATGTGGATTGAGGCTTGGCTACTTGTCTTGTTCCTCCTTTTTTTTTTTTTTTCGAGAGAGAATAATCGTATATGCGTCTCTTTCAGGCACCACGCTTTTTTCGCCTCCCCGGAATGGAGCGCTGACAAAGCCAGATACAGGCGCCGACATCATTTAGTAAACTCCTTCGAAACAAATAATAATAATAATGATAAAGAAAATCACCAAGGACACTCTATAGAAGAGAAGTTTCGGCGATGAATATCTCCCCTTTGGGACCGAAACACGCTGACGTCCTTACGGGACATGACAAATGGTCGCGTTTATCGTCAGTTGTGCGGAATATGAATGAGCCTGGAGACACCGAACAGCCTTTTTTAATTTTTTTTTATTACGAGACAGTACATTGATATTTCAGAATACGTCGTTTATCAATGCTCGCTATAAAAGTGGCCAGAACCTAGATAAATCTGCCCCAGAAACATTGAATCGATTAAAGGAGAGTTAACCCTCGCAGAGCAAAAGAAAAAGAAAAGAACTTTAAGAAAACTAATAAAGTGGTTTGGCTGCATCAACGACACAGCGTTTCTGGGGCAGGCGAAATGCATATATGCGAAACAGCCACGTCAGCGCTGCACAGCGCATTTAATGTATTAAAGACGCTGCGCAAAGTTTTTCGACAATAACCAGAAAAAAAAAAAACAGCCAATCAGTCCTTTGGTAAACATGTGATTACAATGTTGTAGTAGAAGAGAACCACTTACAAGGCCGTTACAAAAACCACCGCGAATCGCTCGCTTTCCTACTGACAACAACGCCGCCAGTAGGGAGACAGACGTGGCCATCGGCTGCTTTTATGATGCTAAAACAACCTTAGTAATTCTAACAGGGAACAGCGCCCAAGGCATAAAGAAGACGTGGGACTGAGAGGAGCGCTGACTGATAATGGAATTCTTTATTGGTATGCGCCGCATATACCTAATGATTGCGGATTGCTCGTTGCATTCATTAGATAGATAGATAGATAGATAGATAGATAGATAGATAGATAGATAGATAGATAGATAGATAGATAGATAGATAGATAGATAGATAGATAGATAGATAGATAGATAGCCGCCTACGTCTCGCTGCCCTTATGCCAGCCTTGCTGAACTGGACAGCGACGATTTAAGCGCTGATGTATCGCCGTTTCGCTCTTGACCGGCCGCCTGCTCGGGTAAACAGCGTTGAATTCAGCGCTGACCTTAAGGCAATGACGTCAAAAGCACAGGGTGGCCCTCGTAGGAACCCGCTTTAAGATTAATTTAACTTTAAGATTAATTTTGAGGAAAACTGAACGACTTAGAACTGCCTGGCTTGGCAGACGTTATTCAGTACCGCGGAGAAGATATACTGAAAATATTATTGGGATCTGCGGAAACTGAAAAATCGCCAAAGTTGCCCTTTAAACAGGATCTCTGCGTGCCGTTTCTCATTCAGGGGTCGTCCGCTTTTTCCGGCCCGTTGGTTGCAACCGCTGACTCGCATAAAGCGAAAGCCTTAAACGTTTTGCAGTCTTTCGCTATGCAAACACCGGAGCCCTATTCTGCATATTCGGCGAAACAGCCATAGGCAACCTCACCCGTTGCGTACACGGAGACGCGAGTAGCGCGCGCTACGGAAACAGTCGGCATCACTTTTCATGCGTACGGTGCGTATTCGTATCATTCCTGACGCATCGGTGACGCGTACTGTATGCGCATGCTAGGCAAGAGGCATTAGTTTATGCTCTTTCTGGGAAACCCAACAAAAAAAATTTGCTTGTTCGCGGAGCTCTCTGATGTGCATCACGTTCTTCCTTTGTGCGTAAGGGGCGCGTATAACAATTCACGGGGTTGAACGTGCCAAACCGCGATATGACTGAGGCACACTTCGTACAGTGGGATCGCTCCGTACAGTGAAAGCAATTTTGACCATCTGGGTTTCTTTTGCGTGCACCTCAGCCCTGGTGTTTCTTTTAGGGGCGAAGCACCTTATGGTCGAGACTTGTCCGGCGTCTGTCCGGTGTCCGTGCTCACGGCACAGCCCCATCCTTGGAGGCAGTGCAGTCAGACGGTGCATACGTAGGGTTGTCGGGTCAGAAATGATTCTAACGAGTTTCTGCTAATGCGCCCGGGCTGTCGGCGTCTAACGCCGTCGTCGAGGCCACGGTAAAGCAAGCCCATTAGCAGCGGCTGACGTTTCCTGTAGGAAACACCGCAGCACCTTAGGACTTAACTTTGTCGTCGCCTATCGCTGTCACGGTATATAGAAAACCGTTGGCGTAGTCGAAACGTATGCGTGTAGGTGAATCCAGAACTCAAGATGATATACGAATTATAACAACAGGATTAAAATGCAACAGCATTAAAGAAGAAACAAATAAATACATTCGCAGTGGCAGCGCGCGGGTGACGTACGATGACATACCGGTACGATACCCAGTGTTTTGCCACTCTTCATAATTCACATTAGCGGAGATGCGGTGATTCTTCTTTTGTTTCATTTCGTACCCACTTAAAAAGCCACCATGGTCGGGATTCGACTCCGCGACCTCGAAGTTCGCAAGCCAGCAGCCTAACCTCTATAGGCTTACACGGTGGCTTCCCACGCGGTACAACACAATGGCAGAAAGTATCATTGTGCTTTTGGAAACTGCGCCACTCATACACTAACGTGCAGTAAACTCTTCATTGTTATCGGAAGGCATTGAGTAAATGTATTGCGAGGCGCGTGCGAGCTGTATGCTATACTTATTGCCAACGCCAGCACCGGAAACAACTTTTCTTCCCGTTTTCTTCTTTGGTAGAAAACCTAACACGTCCATATGGCATGCGAGCTGAATCTAGCACTAGATTTGAAAAGCGCGCTTACATCTTATCGGTCAAAGTGAGATCGCGTGGCTTGCTGGCTCCTCCCATGCTACAACGCCTACAGTGACACGGGGTCCATCGCGTCCAGTTCACTTCGCACATGCCCACATTGGCATGGAAGCGTACGAATGTATGGCTATCATGACTGATAAGTAATGACATGAAGAACTTCACATCCTTACCACTCACACCACGACTAGCGATAGCAATGGGAGGATTCTCAGACTTCGCCTTTGAGAGTGGAACGCAATAGCGTTCAGCGTTGACAGACGGCGCTTAATCCATCGCAAGGAACGCAAGGGAGAGCGCGCTCTTCTTCCGTTCTTTTCCTCCTTTTTCTTATGGCACACACACACACACGCACCTCATGTAGGAGATTGCCACAAAATGACGGGATTATTCTAAATTTCTTTACTGGACAGTATTCCTGGGCTGTGCGTAGAGCAAACTTCACTCGCTGCCCCAAGCGGCCTTTAGTCGTATAACGCCGCGAGGCGACAGGGGAGCTTTTAGGAACACGTATAATTAAAGAGGTTAGGGGTCCGACTGATTAGCGTCGACATCGCGGCTTTCTTTCTAACCTGTCCCATCATCTAAAACACATCAGCGTTCTTTCGCTCTGTGCCGTGCCGAAATTCGGGACCCATTGCTGGGGTTCGAACCTTTGACTTCCGTCACGGCATCAAAATGGCATAGCTGATTAGCTACAGTGGCTGGTGTCCCCGGGCATCTCGTGGATCAAAGTGATGCACTGATTAGGGAGGACTGTCCCGGGTGACGTCATAGCGGGATGCTTGAGACGCGGAAGGCTCTTGACATTTACAGGCATCGTAATGAGATCATGAAGTACAATCGCGGTAGCTCTATAGGTTTGTCTTCATTCTTAATTAACTTCGTGTGAACCTCGGCGAGACGGCAGAGAGGCGGCTGACAAAACATAGCTTAAAAAACCTGAAGCAGCTTTTTTCTTTCCCTGGCGCAGTAAGTAGGACCATATTAAATATGCACAATCGCGCTAATTATTACAACCATACGTGAACGTGGGGGATAAAGCAGCAGCTACTAAATGAAGATACTCATTAAGGAATCCGGGTTGGGCGACAGAATAAGCATTCATGAAGAACACATATAAGCAGAAACGCACAGCTTTCGAGCGTGTTCATATTTCCTGAAAGCTGGATGCAGCCTCACGACCACGTCGCACGGCACTCGGGGAAATTTATGATGTACAAGTGCGTGCGTAAAAACGGGATTGACATTACCGAGTTCAGCAGACCTACACGACAATTTTGAAAGCCAGCGTGGCAGAACGCTTCGCATAGATTATGGCATGTTTATCAATGTCTCAATTGACCTCGTGTTCTTAAGCATACTTGAACACGTGAGAGACATTTGAAAACCCCGCTCCAACTCATGCAGAACACAGGCCGTGCAGTACTCATATAATCAATGCACACCAAGCTACATTCCTTAAGGGAACGTCTCCATCGCACCATAAAAGATAAGAAGGTAACAAACAAGGAAAGAAAAAAAAAGGAACGAAAGCGATTCAACGGATACGAAACAAAAAACAACGGAACAACCGACAGCAACCCTATAACACCGGTACAACCATACTCCTCGGTACTTCATACATGCCAAGAGCGAAGATCGCCGAACAATGGAGCGAAGGTTATTTCCGCTTCGGGATTTATACATGCCGACACGCTATGTCATCGAGGCATCCCCCCTCTCTCCCCTTTTTCAGTGTGCACTCACGCACGGGAACGAAGTGGCCAGAAAGCACAGCGCACGCTACCTTGTAGAGGAACTTTCATTGTGCGACGCTCGAGATCGACTGACGTTGTACCGTTGTCTAGCTATAGGCACACTTACATATCGGCCCGATCAAGGATAGCGAGGCACTGGAAAGAAAGAAAAAAAGAAAGAAACACAAAGGATTCACCGATTTCTTATTGTTGTATGATACACGTACTTTCTTCGGAGTATTGCGCTCCGCAGCCGTGGAGTAATGGTCCGGGAGCACGACGACGGAGGTAAAAGAAAATGGAATTCGATGCGCCAGTTACGAGGACCATTCTTTCTTTTTTCCTCTCGTTGAGCGAACAAGAGGTGGTTGTTATATATAGGACGAGACAGGGCAAGAGTCGCGCGATGGGGATGGCACGCTTCGATGTCGCGATGTCGCAGGACGAAGCACGAAGAGTAAGAAGGAGATGAACAACAAGAACAATAAACAGTGAACAGAAGAAAGAGCGACGTGGGAGAACAACCGAAGGAAGTAGGAAGAGGAACAAGAACGAAATGGAGGAGAAGAAAAATTACAAGGAAAAAAAGAGGAACAAGGACGACTAATGGAGAATAAGAGCAAGAACAACTAAAAGGAGAAGACCAATATATTTTATTGAGACATGATTGTGCAAGACTCGAGACCAACGATGCGCAGTAGCAAAGAGTGGAACACTGTACCCGCTTTTAGGTACCATTGCCCTTGTTAGTGTGTAAAGGTGTACTACTAAAAGCGCATTACGGAAAGCGCACTTGATAACTATTATATTCAATGATTATACTATGTCTCATGTGTTATTAATGATAACTGGTGCGGGGGCTTTCGCTGATGATTGATTTCTGGGGTTTTACGTCGGAAAAACAATCATTTGGTTATGAAAGACAAGCCGTAGTGGAGATTTTGACCACCCGGGGTCTTTTAACGTGCACTGACACCGCACAGTAGACGGGCCTCCAGCACTGTCGCATTCACCTGAAGTACAAGCGTTATGGCCGGGATCGCACTCGTGTGCTTCAAGTCAGCAGACGAGCACAATAACTATACTGTATCGCCACGGCTCTCCCTCGCCGGATAGATAGATAGATAGATAGATAGATAGATAGATAGATAGATAGATAGATAGATAGATAGATAGATAGATAGATAGATAGATAGATAGATGTCTTTATTAGAATGCTAGTTGTATTTACGATTCTGCTGCTTACTAATTCTGACGTTGTCGTAAATGCTTTTGTGACGTTTTTTTTTCACTTTCTTTTTGAAGGGCGGAGTGCATTTTCAAACGATTAGATAGTTTATTACATCTACCTGGCACATGTATTGAACACGTCTGCACTGGTTTACGCCTGCGCCCCCCTCATGCAACGTCATGCTCGCCTTGACGGGGTTGGAAACGCGAATATGTAAATGCTGAACAAGTGACAAGAACAGGGAGAAGACGAAGAAGAACGGGAGGAAATATCTGAAAAGGAAGGGGATCGATTAAACCGACGAAATATTTCTTTACTAATAGCGAACGAAACCAGTGTTTCAAGAACGGAGGCAGCAAAGGAAGCAAATAGAACGTTGCCTTTTATCTTTTTCCCATACAACACAAGTGGGGAAAAGACCAACGGCCAAAAGTTTCAAGAAATACAGCTTGAGTGCACCGATTCGCATCGGACGCGACATCCGAAGGTCGTGGGTTCGGTTCCCACCGAAGGCAGGTTTGCCTTTTCGTCCACTTTAATTCCTTTCTACTTTCTCCACAATTACAATACCCCAAGTAACTTCCCCTATCCTTTCCTAGGCTTCATTGTCTGTTTGCTCATTATGTTGCTTCTAACAAATAAAGAACGAGCCCTTGACCCCTTCCCTTTCGTTATTCCTGAGGCCTAAAGTAACACATACATGCCGCATAGACCAAAACGTAGCCAGCAACCAAAACGCTCCCACGGTGCACGCGGATATGAGGTTACATTCGAAAAATTTGAAAACTATACAATTTGTAACAAAAATAAAAAAAACGGTAGTACAACATACGGAAATGGCAGAAAAGCCTGGACCTTACAAAATATTGCTTATGTTCTTTAGGGGACAGAGTGAGTATGTCACTATCCCTTCTTTCGTGTGTGAGAGAGATAGATAGATGCTATACCTCTACAGAGAACTGTAGGGATATAGCAGGTGAATACAGGAAGAGAAGCATACAACAACGACGACGACAGAAGTGATGAGGACCTGGATTCGCTTCTGGGAAGCGAGTGAAAGCTCGTTACCACCGCTGAAGTGTACCGGAGTATAGCGAAGGTGCACGTCCCTGAAAGCCATATAATTGGGACGCTTCTCAACTGCGCTCGCTCGGAACCTACCTTGCTCAATTCTTTATTTTTTGTATCGTGCTGTATTCGATGTTACGGCTGTGAACGTTGATATCGGCGTCTCCCAAGGGTATTCCATAGCTGGGAAAGACGTCAAGAAAAGTGACAGTTTTAATGGAGTTTAAATGTCACGTACTCGTTAATGAAATGATACGAGCTCTTCCGTTTTTTTTTTTTTCGCTCTTTGTCATGGCACCGAAATGTCAGGGCCTGTGTCGACGAGTTATTCCAGGCAAACCTGAAGGAACGTGGAAAGCAGGTCGATAAGACCGTCGGAAGGAAGTGAAGCTACAGCCACCCACTACTGCGCTGAAGACCACTAGTACACGTTAGGTTGCGAGCATAAGATTATGCGCTGGCTTCTGTTTTACTTCGCAGATAGCCCATTGCAGGAAGGCAAACCTCACATAACAACATAACAACTTGTTAAGCCGTGCCTATCATGCATTGCGCACTAACGCAGCGTTCATACACGTTTTTCGCAAGACGAATCCTGCTTATTAGGTGTTCGAAATATGATTGCGATTTTTAATTTAGTGCTCGCGCGACATTTACGGGGGGCACTGGTTTTAAATCGACGCCAAATGTTGTCATCACCTTCGTCCCAAACAGCGTTACGTAGCTATCACGGGCGATACAGAAAGTGGGTATTTGATTCCTAACAAAGAGAAGCAACTCAGCGGTAGCGGCTGGCGTCGCCTATACAAGCGGACTTGCTTAACGAATTGTAAGATTCGGCCCTAACTACCAGGAATATATCTACGCGAAATGTCGGGCATTGCTTCAATCTGACGATACAACAGTGCTGGTAGAGTCGTGCTAAGCGGTAGTTTTGGATACGTAAACTGTGCAGCAATCCTACGATAATAAAAAAAATCTTAAGAACAGATTAATCAATCGGTGAAATTAATGAATCAATCAAACAAACAAAGCCTCAACCAATAATATTTCTACCCAGGAATCTTGTTTTACACATAGTCAATAAGCTCGTAAGAATACGCACGAGTTATATGTTCATGATTTTTTTATTGTGCGCATGTCATGCGAAAATTTTTGATAAAGAATGAAAAAAAGGTCCAATCAAGCAGATTTGATTCCGGTAAAACGGCTATTCTTAAGTGCAAGAACCACGTCACGTTCATTCATCGAGAATGACTGTGCACAAACTATCAAACGGTTCATAAGGAAACAGGTACCTAAGAGAGAGGATCTGCATTAAAAGTTATACTTGCGGAGTCTTGGCGTAGGCGATCGTCACGTGTTCACTACGGTCACGGTGTCAGGGGCTCACATTCACAACTGCGTACCACCGCTGCGACACTTCTGTCACGTCCTCTCGGCCGATTGCCAGCGGTGTCCAGGGAACAGCGAGAACAATTAGCGAATCGCAGCGTCTTTCGAGCGTATCCCCTGGATACGCACGAAGACGCACACACTCGCGAGTCGATACGACGCGACAGGAACGTGCTGGCCCCGGGAAAACATCGAATCGAGCGTACCGCGCTGCTTGGCACGCGCTGGCTGGAACGTCTTAAAGCGAGATCTCCTGTCGGCACCGACACGACGCAGGAAAACACACAGAGAGAGATGCCTGTTTACCGTATCGATCCAGCCTCCGTGCTACGCTCTA
This sequence comes from Hyalomma asiaticum, assembly GCA_013339685.2. Classification (NCBI taxonomy): domain Eukaryota; kingdom Metazoa; phylum Arthropoda; class Arachnida; order Ixodida; family Ixodidae; genus Hyalomma; species Hyalomma asiaticum. The sequence goes on from CM023489.1 coordinate 24,940,009, forward strand.
GTCATATACACGGAGAAAATGAACAAATACACAAGAATGTATCTGGACGACGGAGTTCTCGTGTTTACTGCTCCCAGAAGACGTGTGTTCACCGCAAACAACTCGGAGTTCTTCGGGCTGTACGAAGAAAGGGTACAGAAATTCGAATGAGACGTGAATAGCCTCTGCACGGTACCGTCACTCCTGGTGATTGAAGTTCGGCACTGCCGGTTTCGTTTACGGGGTCATGGCGTGCAAGGTACGGCGCTACACAGAACTGAAAGCTATGATGCTTGACGGACGCGTATTTGTCGCGCAGCCTTCCGAGATTACGGTGTCGGTGACGGATCGATTCGGAACGACTTTCTCATTGGGTTTCTTGCCTCCGAGTGGAAAATGTCTGTCTTGTTTGCTTGAGTGGTTAAAGATCGGGTGTACTCGACCATTCTGTTCGCATAGAACTATAAGCCAAATGGTTACAGTATCGATCCCATATCTACAGACAAAAACAAACAAACAAACAAACAAACAAACAAACAAACAAACAAACAAACAAACAAACAAACAAACCATTTTCACGCCAGTGAAGTCTGAGTAAACAGCTGCGTTGGGGCAGAGCTGTCAAGTTCACTGTCAGTATTATACAGAAGTGGGCTTAAAGCCCAACTCATGTGTTTTTGTCAGCTTCTCAAGGTAATGGCGATTCTATGTTCGTGAGGCACCCCTGTCGCACCCCTGTCGCATTCCTGGCAGTAGAAATGCTCGGCAAATGCGAAAACTATCTTTAATGAGCAAGAAAGCGTGAAACCGATACCGAAATCAAACCCAGCAGTGACTTCAAATCAGTCAACTCGCCTTGCGCTTAGCGCGACAGGGCATGCACTCTTCCCCTGGCGGCAATGTCGCGAAGGTTGGCGGCACGCGCTCAGGTCTCGAAGGCCATGGTATGGTACCGGTGCCACTTGTGTTGCTTCGCCGATGATGACGTCAGCACACAGTGTGGCCAATAATTGTATGAAAGCACGTGGGCACGGTTTGAGTAATGAAAAAAAAAATTATTTGTAAGCAAATCTGCGCATCTGTCGAGCTTGCAATCTTGCACAAATGACGGAAGTGCGCTAACGAACTTACACCAAGCGAATTTTATTGAGATCTATTGACCTCGAAAAATGGCCGGAGTTTACGGCAAGAACGTGGGTAGCAAGTCCAGAACATGCGCCAGTCCGCTTTTGCCTTCTGAGGAAACGGAGATTGCTTTTTATTCCTCTCTAATTTTTTCTTTCTCTCTTCCTCTCTAATTCTTTTAGGAAATCTTACGCTCATTAAAAAAAGCAGAAAAGTAAAAAAAACAAACAAACAAACCTATGGCTTCAATTTAATTCCGCTAGAGTAATCGGTTCCCGTGTTCTGCGCGTTGTCAGCGCGCACGTTAAAGAACCCCAGTTGGTCGAAATTTTTGGAGCTCTCCACTATACGGCGTCTCTCATAACCATACCGTGGTTGCGGAGCGTAAAACTCCAGAAATCAGAGTGCTCCATTTTTGTGCTGTAACAGGTCATCACCGTATGGTGCTGGCCTGAAAGTTGCGGTCTACATGTGGGTCATCGTATTTTTGGCGTCATTATGTCGGCCTCATGGCAGCGTCTCGAAAGCATGCAACGTTATAAATCACCGCCTTTATCTCGACAGGGCAACGATGGCGTGACCACTCCGCTCGGCTGTCTTCATTGGCGAAAGACAGTGAACGAAGTTCCAAGACGCGATAAGCTTGCTTACGCACAACACTAGCGAAGGATCTTTAACCGAAAGATCTTTAAGTAGAAATGGGAAGCAAGAAAATAAATCCGACCTTACGAAGGAATGAGTTGCAATACACCGCCGCCAACAACGTCGTGGTCTTTGTTCCTTTGCTATTTAAGAGACGTATTGATAACTTGGTGGCTCTGACGCAGTCTGCGTGCTCATGTTTCTTCATCTACAGAGATATAATAAAATACCGCAACAATAACTAGCGTATCATAATCATACTGGTATGCTAGTTATTGCTATCTGGCACTAACCAGCGTACCACAACTGGTTATTGCATAATTAGTTACTGCTTTTTGCCAAGGAGCTTTCTGGGAGCATGCAGCTGTTCGCTTACATTGATAACCATTTTAACCGGCTTAATTCCGCACACCTTTTTTTTAAAGCTAACGATAGGAATCCTTCGCTTACGCAATACCCGAGCATTTGCCCAAAGCGACTAAAGGGGGAGTGCATTACTGATCCTGCTTTGGGGATCGCAGCCGCTTCACACCAGAGAGGCGTGAGCCCCCTAGTAAATATTATCAAACGAGGTTTATGTTCTTCGTCTTTAATGAGTTCCGGCGTTTCGTAACGTTAGTGCGCCTGCCTTGTTATAAAAGAGCAAACGACAACAGGAAAAAGTTCACGACGACAGGAAAAAGTTGAAGCAGTACTAAGACCCAGGGTCCGATGTAGAAGCAATACTATTCGTCATAGTGTGACCTGCCTATGTACTTTGGAATCTGCCCACCAAGACCTTCCTTGTACGCTGGTGGTATGTGTGCGTAGGGCTCGTACTTATCTCCTTTTCCTGTTCTTGTTTGTTAATTCATTATCATTTTTATGATAAAGCGAGAGCTGACTACAACGCAACGCACATGCCCAAGCTTTCACACTTTAAATGAAAAAACAAAAACAAAAAGAGGAAAGATGCTTAGGATGGGCTCACTGGGTAGTGTTACATTACAGATCCTTCTTGGAGGGTCACAGCAACTTATTGCAAAGCTAAGGAGTCTCGTAAAGGTTATAAAACGAGGCTTTCTTAGTCCGTATCGGGTTGCGCTGTTACAAAACCCAAGTGCAGCCGTTTTTCTAACGAAAGAAACAGCAACGACGGGAAACATCTGAAACTACACTCAACTTCCGGTGTAGAAGGAAAAAAAAAAAACGTAATGAAAGAAAAACACGTGCCAGCCCACGAGTCTCGAGGCAAGGACGGAAGGAGAGCGTTCTCTCACGTGGGTCGCAATTGCCCCCTTATCACCTTTGGATTGCATTCTGCTCCACCGCCTTCTGAGAACCACCCTTGCTTTATCTCCGCCGTCGTCGCGCCCCTTGTATATCCCGCTGTTGTATACCGCGCTCCGTGTTGTCGCATAGGCCATCGCTACACGAAAGCGCATCGCGCTGCGTCTCTGTCAATATTGACGCGAGCGCGCGAGAATTCTCGAACGGCGAGAAAATGGGGGGTTGCGTTGTACGGTTCGGACGTTCGGTGCGCGGGCCAGAAATGCTTGCTTGCGTCCATTGAAAAGACAAACAAGCTTGAAGGTGTGTGTATATACAATGCCCCCTTAGCGATGTCGGTGTAGCAGCTACATTGTACTTCTCGCATGTTTGTTCGAGCGACTGGTGAGAAGACGAGCGAAGGATTGAGTATAGCGTAAGCGAACACACAAGGGTTAGGGACGATAGAACAAACGGTGAGACGGACGGCTAGATGGAGAGAAGAACGCCGTTTTAGGGGCGAAGCACCTTAGGGTCTCGGGCTGCTGGCATCTGCGGCTGCCAACGTAAATCAAATTGTCAAACGATGGTAAAAAAAAAAGTGTATAATGGATAAAACCGCTTAAAAATAAGGAAACGCCTGCACAACGAAATACGAAAACATCTCTGTTAAAAACCGACGTTATGTGTACATCAATCAAGTGTATGACAGCACAATGCATCATGTAAGCAATACGCCAGGGAGCGCTGCACTACAAAATCCAGATCCTCGACTGAACCACAGTTTCCAGCATCATCATCTGTAGCAGCTCGCAAGGAACGAGAACGCGCCCTCTCCCGCGAGAGACAACGCCGACACAGGCAGCATCTGTCTGCTAGCGAGTTTCTTGAATGAAAAAACCGACTGCTCCCGCTGCACAACCACTCACCGGCCCCGACATACGTATAGGCACAGGATCTTGACCTGCAACGCAGTGCCCTTGGGAGATTTCGCTTGTGCGTAGTTGAACATTCGCAGCGTGCGCGTTAGCTAAAGGTAATCCGGAACGCGGCACGATCTACGACGTGGGAGCGCAGGGACCTCATAAAGACGAGGAGCATGTATGACAACCCGTGTGTAAATATATACACGCGTTCTCACTCTTTCACATGCGTGAGTGGGCATTGTCACGGGTGACTTACGGTAACACCGAATGATCCCCAGCTTCGCCTACTCCTCATGATTCACCTCGTGGAGATGCGTGGATTTCGCCGTGACGGGATGCTTCGCCGTGACGGGATGCTGAATTTGAGCGAGCGTTTTTTTCTCCGTAGCTCTAGAATCCTCTAATGTCGTTGGGTGATTTACAGAAGCTGCGTACCAGAATGAAACTGAGAAAGACTGCCTAGCGTATGCTGACTACAAGCTATAATCGATAGATGAAATCAGATATACTTTACACCAACAAATTACCGGTAAAGAGAAGATTGGCTAGGTGACAACCTTGGGAGACCTGCCAAGGCACCGGGAGAGGAATAAATTAAGGTCATCACTCGGTCACCTCAACATTGTTGGGAGGCAACAGCATGGCCGAGAGAGTGGAAGAAAGAGTTGGCTATAGAAAAAGCTGCACAAGAAAGGCGACCCGAAAGACGGGGAATGCATGTGAGGCTGTCGAATTTAAGTCTTTTCCTTTTAGAAGTCTAAGCATAATTTCCGCGTGCATGCGAATGTCTCCGATGTGCACTGCATTGTCCTCTCATTTTGTGCGTCTTCAGAAAATCTGTACGCTAAGTGCCGATTGTTTCTGTTTCTCGAGCATCACAGGAGACAGAGAGAAAGAAGAGACGGAAATATTAACCGGAGGAGACCCCCGTTGGCTACCCTGTACGGGGGAAGGGTAAACAGGGAATGAAAAGAACATACTTTGGAGGTACATCAATGTGAATGTCACTTGTCCAAGCACAGTCTGTCAGTAAGTTCACGATCATCATTTCCGAGGTTTTACGTCCTAAAACCACGCCACGATTATGAGAGACGCCACATTGGAGGGCTCCTGAAATTTCGACCACCTGAGGTTCTTTAACGTGCTCTGACACCGCACAGTACACGGGCCGTAGCATTTCTCCTCCACCAATGCCATGGTGGGGATTCGATCCCGCGACCTTCGGATCACTAAACGAGTGCGATATTCAACAAGACCACCGTCGCGGGGCTGTCACGAAGACGGATTTCTCGGGGAAATCGCAGTAATGCCTTGAAAGCAACTCGCGTTGAAGTCTTTGTAAGCCAGTACCCTAGAATTTTGCCTTCTGTGAACAGGTCGTTGTCCAGCTGATCATACGCGGCTGAAAGGGAGTTGAAACGGGTGGGTCCACAGAATAGGTGTGCGACTGTTTCTTTGCACCCAAAAATTCGAGCAAGGGGCTATCGGCCATTGCAATGGTAAACGAATACGGACATTACGGAATGATCACAGAAAGTATCATCGTGTTTTTAGGGACAGTTATTCGCACACTGAATTGGAATAAATTTTTCTTGTAATCGGAATGCATTGCGTCAGTGTACAGGGACGCATGTACGCGCTGCATTGTGAGCACATATGAACTTGGCATGTACTACACTACTCTGCAATGGAAACGCGACACAGGCAGAGGGTGGTTGCGGCGCCGCTTGCGCGGCTCTTGAGCGCTTGTGAAAGGGCGCTGACGCGTTGAGGTATATAGGTTAAAAATGGGAATGTTCGTGACACACTGCGAGTAAATACGGTAGACAGACCTTCAGTCTGTAGTTCTTTTGTGGCTGTTGGTGGAGCGCTGCTGCATGCGATGTCTTCAAATCTCTGCGCTCAGCTAAAGGGGCGCGGTCTGCGACCGCGCGTTTCGAAGGATGTTAATGCGTGTCCTGCTGTGTGTGATCGTGAGGAGAAAATGCCAGAGGCCCATGTGCTGTGCGCTCTTGCTGCACGTCGAAGAACCTCAGGTGGTCGAAATATCCGGAGATGGCAACTACGACGTTGCTCTCCTTTCTGTCTCTTTCAGTTCCATTACTCTACCCTCACGGACGCTTAGCCGTGCTCCCGACACGGGCTGCAGAAAATAGCGTCCTTTCCTCAATCGACCCACATCTGTAATTCAACTTGGGGAAGCGGTTTGTGTGATTGCCGAGGCTGTAGTCAACGCAAGATTTGCACACCTGTAAAGCACACCACTTTGAGTGAGTACCTAAATATGAACGCTCTATGTTTCCGTGTTTATCGACATATTATTACGACGCATGTAATGAATCGTTGATGGTAGCGTAAACGTTTTTCCCTTTGCTCAACGTACGCAGTGTACTACGTTTTCGTTATCTTAGTGTCCAAGAGGTTTATGGGGTACAGTCAGGTAAACAGTCTTACGTCATTAATATTCCGCGCCATATGACGCACTTCTTCAAGCGCGAATCGGAGATCCATTACCGATGCGTTTGAGTACGCTAAAGTGTTTACCTTGAACGAGGATGTACAGGTACTATACCTTTCATGAATAATACTGAAACCTTTGCGGAGTAATGCGTGCATGTCTAATCGTACAGGTTAGGGTCTGAATGCTATAAGAAAATTAACAAGAAGTGAGTAACAACATGGCGCCATCTGAAGACTCGGGAACTACGTCGTTGAGACGTATCTCTACTGCTCGCATCCCTAGTCAATAAGTGATGATTACAGAGGCATCAAACAGAAGAATAGGCGGCTCGGTGAGATGCAATAAAAAAGAAACGATACAATAACGTGGCGTACGGACAAAGCCGTTCTGTCGAGGCGTCACAAAGGCAGTCGCAATGAATAAATGATGAACCTACACAACACCGACTGATTTGGCTACGGGCAATGGAATTCAGGTCACGCGAAGAGCAAAGGCTTTTAGCTTCACTTAGTTAGGAATGCTAAGCCCTCGCATGACCCTCTTTGAGACGCTTAGTTGCTGCCAGGGCACATGAATGATTGAGAGGCCTGCCAGCCGTCGTATGCTCTTGTGGCGTTGAGAATTCTGGAGTACTGCCTCGGCCATGTTACCTTTTTTTCCCCCCTCGGATGTGCTGCAAATTGAATCGAATTCCGCAAGGGGGGAGCTCTCAATACGGGAACGTGATGTTCCGAAATGAAAGGAAGGAATTATACAACGGATTATATCGAAGTAACCGTTAAGGCAAGTTCAAAGGAAGGTGTTCCATTTGTCGCTTTTGTAAGCATTCGTTCGTTCATTCATTCATTCATTCATTCATTCATTCATTCATTCATTCATTCATTCATTCATTCATTCATTTTTGACTGATGGATATATTCGTTCACTTATTTCACTTTTCCCCTGACTGACTGGGATCATTCTTCTATGCTTTCGTACGTTGGTTCTTTGTTCCATTTCTTGAAACAATATTTCCTTCGTCCACCCAGTCATTGACCGCATGCTCTCAACGACAACGTCTTCCGACGTAGAGAGTACGGACGGCCTTTCAGTTATTCGAAAAATATGTTCAATTGAGCCCGGGCATGTGCTCCTGTTTTGCTAGTACGAGAATCTCACGAATTAAGAGAGCGAATACTCAATCGCGCACTACTGCCGTATACTTTCACGTCACATATCAACAAGTTGCGTCTCGAAGCAACAATGTTCGAGCTTCTCGCATTGTAGTTCATCGTGACTGTTATCTCCAGCGATGGCCTTTCACAATACGGCAAAGATGACTTGTCCCATCCCACGATGGCACACGTACAATATAGTCCACTGTTAAAAGCAACCGCCAACCATTACTAAAACAAGCCTAGGTGCACGCTTTTCCTACTTCTATCCCTGAAAAGCTTCTGACATATTCAGTCAGAAAAACTTTTCCAGGTCCTCGCACTATATCTCAGTGATAATTGACAGTGGAAACAAAAGGTGTGCCTCATTCAACAGTGGACAGGCCCGTACGCAATTAGTATTTTAAGTTTCAGTTTGAAGATCTATTTCAGGCGAAAGAACACAGTCGCCTAAGGGAGTGGCATGCGTATTGAATCCTGCTAGCCTTTAGCAGACTGTGCGGGAATGTAGAGAACAATGCCCCTCACGCTAACACGGCGAACACACTTGGCAAAGAAAAATTCCAGCTTTCAAGCCGATGTCACGGTAATGGCGGCTGATGCCGATTGCTGCTACGTTCGAGCGCTTGCCCTCCCGACTTTCACCAGAGCAAGCACGATACTACATTTCACAAAAAGTAGCATAGACTGCGTTGCATTCATCAGTGACTTCCGGGTCTGCAACGTTCGCGAAACGAGCGAGCAAACTCGGCACGCGTTAAAGAGCCGCCCGTAACGAACGTTCGGTGCTTTTTGTAAAGCGCGTTTCGCTGCATGCGGGGTAATGTTCGGGTGAAGCAACCTTTACAGGGCTAATTAGTAAGAGCGCGTTCTTGCTGTCTGATTCCTTCACTCCGCCTTTGCAGCTTCTTTCACTCGGAGAGCTCCTTCTCGAGCTAGAAATATTGCTTTTTTTTTCCTTCGAGAACGCTATCTCTCATTCATACCGTTCGGCGGGACTCTTAGTTCTTCCAACTCTCATCGTTAATATTTCTTTCGTTACGGCTCTAGGTTCCTTTGCTCATCAGCAAGCCATCTCACGGTGCATTCGTCAGCTTTGTTTGCGCACATTACGAGCGTTCGCTCGTTAAGAGATGCATAAGGGAAAAAAAAGAAAGAAAAAGGAGAAAGAAACGCGCATTCGCTTTTGTATCAGCAAAATGATAGGTACTTTCAAACATTGCGTGATATCTGAGGATGTAGTAACCTGCACGTTCTGCTGGCTCCTTGAGCACCACTAAATCGACTACATGAGCAGATTCATATATATATATATATATATATATATATATATATATATATATATATATATATATATATATATATATATATAAGCGCACAGGCTCCGTGGATACACAGAGTAAGCGAAGCACGACGTACGTTGAAACTTTTTAAGAGTCGTCAAACGTTTCGGCTGGTGGGCCAGCCTTACTCTGTATATATATATATATATATATATATATATATATATATATATATATATATATATATATATATATATATATATATATATAATATCAAGGGATCACGTTGAAAAGCAGACCATTTTTATTTCGACGTTTCGGCCGCGACGTTCCATTCTAAGCTTGAAGAAGGCCGGTCTCGCGGCCGAAACGTCGAAATAAATGTTCTGCTTTTCAACGTGATCCTCTGATTATATAATTAACCTGCTGCGAAGGACGTATCTTTGACGTAATATATATATATATATATATAGCTTGCGAGCCGTATCCAATAGACCATTGTGGCGGGGCGACAGTGCAGTGTAGTACAACTCAGTTAGGACATCTTTTTAAAGCTGGCAATACACCAAAGCCTCTGAGTTGCTTTAGCGTCACCAAGGCTTGTTTCTTGATTGCATTTGCCAGATAGGACAAACCTCTCGCCGCTTAGTTTGCAGTGGAGTGAGTGTCAGATATCACGTCAATGCGCTAGTCGCTCGCGTTGTTCTGGTGGGTATGTGCTTCTACAGCATAGCAGCGCGTCTCATTCTCGCTTCTTCGCTTCCTCATGGCGCCGGGTGTCGTTAGAACGCCGACCGAAGAGCTTCGGTGATCTGGTAGTCGCGCTGAAAATAAATGCGCGCTCGCGTGCGTATACAGGTGCAGAAACAACGTGCTGCTGTGCGTGCAGCGTACGCTGCATTTCAATGCAGGAGGCATCATTTAGACGCGGTTCTCTGGGAACACGAGGCCGCGGCAAAACGCCAGGGTCCGTAGGTTTTAAAACAGTTAAAAGCTGGGCCATTTGGTGTTCAGACTTCACGTTCATCGTAAAGCGCAAAGGTAACACAGATAGTAAAGAAGGACCACAAACAACAAAGGCGCTACTAACAACTGATTTATTGAAGGTGGAAACCCAGCTTTTATAGAACCAGAGTTGTGCGCAGGCGTACCACAACGAGGAAATTTGAATAAAGCCAAGCACAACGTTATCAAACAAGGCGCGATAGGAATTTTATTTCCGCGTTGTACAATGCAACCGAGGTATCACTAACACATTTTTCATCTGCTTTTCTGATAAAGAATGCCTCCACGTTTCACGGGCTGTTTTATGCTTGCTTCTGCCAAGGTCCATAGAATCCTTCAGCCGGCGATCACGGAGCGGTAGTACATTGATATCCCTCCGAAGAGCTCTCAATCTTACCCAGGTTACTATTCCAGCGTGTTACAATCGCACTGATTGCTTCGCCCGTTCGGCAAAGCTGTCTTTTCTTACGCCTTAGACTGTACCTGTAACGAGTACTGAACTGACCGCGGTAGACTCGCCAGGTTGGTCTAGTGGCTATGACACTCGGCTGCTGATCCGAAGGTCGCGGGATCGAAACCCGGCGATGGTAATTGCATTTCGATGGAGGGAAAATATTGAGGCCCACGTGCTCTGCAATGTCAGTGCACGTAAAATAGCCCCAGGTGGTCAAAATTTCCGGAGCCCTCCACCACGGCGTCTCTGGTAATCACAGCCTAATTTTGAAGACTCAAAATCATATAAATCAGTGAACTGATCGCGATGAAACAAAGCGTACCTGGAAAGAGACATTCTTTTGGATAGTACTGGAACAGTTTCAAAGCCCTAATATGGCTATTCTTTGCGGATCGAATAGGGTAACGGTATATTCAAGTATTTTTATGACAATGGCGTTATATTCGCGTACAATATGCGACGTTAATACGGGATGAGCGTGCTCGTAATGGAGTTGCTACGAATGGAAAGCTAACACTGTTTGCACGTTGCAGTAACAGAAGAGCTCGTAATATTCATTCCACCAAAGAAAAATTCGATAAAAATCCCTTTCTGACAAACGAAATTGAAAATTTATACAGATATGGAAACAGTAGAGCGCTGACGAAGTGCGCTCAATCGGAAGTCGTATAGAGCGCATTTCATGCGTATGAGAAAGTGTTGACCTGACGTCAATATAAGAAACGGTGACGTCAATATAAAAAACGGTGTTATATCATAAAGATGGTTATATATTGAACACAGGTAAAGAACTGATGTTGAGAAGCTTCGTTGAAGGAAAGCAGGATATAGTGGTGAACTGAAAAAGAAACATTAATTCAGGTGAACTAGCCAGGCTCTTCTAAGGAGATCCGAATCAAGGTAAGAAAGAAAGAAAGAAAGAAAGAAAGAAAGAAAGAAAGAAAGAAAGAAAGAAAGAAAGAAAGAAAGAAAGAAAGAAAGAAAGAAAGAAAGAAATATTTATAGATACAGGAGAGCTATTCAGAGGACGAAGCTGAAAACATGGAGTCTGGAAATGAAGAAGCCGGCTTAAAGGATATTCAATCCAGGAGGTACGGCGATCTGAAAAGACGAATTATACGAAAGCGAAGCTAAAAATAAATAATAAATAAATAAATAAATAAATAAATAAATAAATAAATAAATAAATAAAAGACAGGAAAAAAGAATAACCGAGCAAACGAACCGCAATGCGTGAATTGTTAAAGTTGGCTTTCCGGCCGTGCACCAGGCCACAGCTACGGAAGGAAATGAAGAAATGGGAGGTCGTCTGCAGCCCAGGAGATAAGCCTCTCGAGGAGCGTGAGTTCGACGTGAAATGCGCGCAGTGTGAGCCGCAAAATAAAGCACTAGTGTGGCCTCTAATTATGCTTGGAAACCGGCAAAAGGTTTTTTTTTTCTCTTTTTCCCTTGCATATCTACTTACGTAGCTTTCCAGGTTACTCGGCGAGACCGTAAGCCTACGGTAAGGAAACGGAGGAATAATAATGTGGAAAAGGAAGTCTTAGTATCGAACTCGAGAATGAAGTGAGGCATGATATAAGTGGCTGGAATCGAATGACGCCACTTCGAACTTGGAACGTTATTTCTAACGCAAAAAGTTGGTGGTTCCACCAGCTTTCGGCTCAGTTTCGTAAAAAAGGGGATCAATTAAATTAATTATTTAAATTTCGTTTTGAATACGCGCCAAAACCACGATATGATCATGACGCACGACGCAATCCATGACTTTGCATTAATTTTCACCGCCTGAGATTCCCTAATCTGCGCCTAATTCGAAGTATATCCGCATGTGTTCTCGAATTTCACATCCCTGCAAATACAGCCGCGATGGACGGGAATCAAACGCGCCTCATTTGCGTTCAATAAATAAATAAATTTCAGCATCAGTGACGATCAATAACAATGGCACTTGACAAGAAATGAGAATCAACGACAAAGTTTCGAAATGCGACACCTTACCTTCCAAGGTACCATGGTGGGTGGCAGGATAACTGGGAAGCAATCTAGAACAGATGCTCTAAAGGCACAGTACATATGACCATTCCGTTAGTTCCGAAACACTGAATTCACACAATATACTTATCACAATACACACGACTTCTTGAGGGCGTGATCTAACTTTGCGTAGGACAGATCACCGGTTGTCGGGAACTGATTACCTCCTCCTGCACCTCCCGCTCTACTATTCCTACCTATCCGCCTGTGATCTACGGGTTTAATGTGGAAGTAACGGTCAATTTTACACCCAAGCAACGCGAATAATTAGTTAGCTAGCTCAATGGCACATTCATTCATTCATTCATTCATTCATTCATTCATTCATTCATTCATTCATTCATTCATTCATTCATTCATTCGCTTGTGCCGGACGATGGACATCTCCGACGCACCTTAAACTTCACAAGAATGTCCGTTCACTAAGAACAGCTCACATATTCACATCCAAGCTGAAAAGATTTTGCAAGAACAGCAGCAGAACAAGACGAAGCCAAAGATTGATTGAATTCTGGGTTTTTACATCCCAAAACCACGATCTGATAGAGACGCCGCTGTGGAGGTCTCCGGAAATTTAGACCACCTGGGGTTCTTTAACGTGCGCTGACATCGCACAGTACACGAGCCTCCACATTTCACCTCCATCGAAATGCAGCCGCCGTGGCTGGGATTCGATCCCGCGACCTTCGGATCAGCAGCCGAGTACCATAGCCACTAGACCACCATGGTGGGGCTACGAATACAAAGAAAGAACACGACTCAGCCGCTGACTCACTACGAAAAGTTTAGTTAGTCGTGAATCAGCGGCCGTGTTGTGTTCTTTGTCCTCGTCTTGTTCCGCTGTTCTTGCAAAATGAAGTTTCTAGTCCAAGCTGAATAGTTTAAACGTGTGGAGCTGCATGAATTTGGCGTGTGCTTCATTTTAACCAAACATAACCTAAAACGCGGCCTTATTTAATCGAAGCACTCGGAATGTAGGTCACAACTGTCGCATGGCGCTTTCCGTTGCCGAGAGTTCTGATTGGATCCTGTTATAGAGCGTAACGAGCGAAATAACATCACAACAGGCGCTAAGGTAGAACGACAATTTTCCGTGGTTTGACGAGCAACATCAGAAACAAAACCGTACTTAGTGCTTGCTTACGTAAACTCCCGTTATTCAATATATGCAATCATTCTGAATGTATAGGATTGATTTCTGAGGTCTAACGTCCCAAAGCCAGCTATGATTATGAGAGACGCCGTAGTGGAGGCCTCCGGAAATTTCGACCACCTGGGGTTCTTTAACGTGCACTGACATCGCACAGCACACAGGCTTCGACATTTCGCCTATATCGGAATGCCCGAATGTTAAGGAAAAGCAAAGTCACGATACTACGAGGACTTCGTGTAAAAGTAAACGAGAAAAGGTCTAAGCGTGAGCGAGAGAGAATCACGTGTATCAACGAGATGTCTAGGCCTAAATGTGCACTTATTTCAATGATTAGTGCCTCCCCTATATAGCAAGCTCAAAAACTGGAGGGAGACTTGACAGTTATAATCAAGCTTTAACGACAAAGTTGCCTGGTTTTCGTTTTACCGCAATGAGGGTGTACGCGCTTAATTTGTTGCTATTTCTAAGGACTTACGCCGTGGCTGTTTGTGAATCATCTGAATGTATCAAAACTGGTGTTACAGGTTCATGTGATACAGCTCTAAAGAAACCGAGCGTGAATTCATACTTTTCAACTCAAGTCTTCAGGAGATCTATTAAAACTATATGTGCACAAAGACAAGAAGGAAAGCAGAAGTAAAATAATAACACATAAATAAAACGCATTTTTGAGAAAGTTCTCGCCGTCACAACGAATTCCGACCTGACGCGTATTCTTACAGTGTATTCTCGGTAACTGACACTCACTGGAGACAGACAGACAGACAGACAGACAGACAGACAGACAGACAGACAGACAGACAGACAGACAGACAGACAGATAGATAGATAGATAGATAGATAGATAGATAGATAGATAGATAGATAGATAGATAGATAGATAGATAGATAGATAGATAGATTTGTTTCTAAATATGCGTTGAAACCTTCATACCTTTGTATGAAGGTTTGGATATTTTATTTCGAAGTGCTTCTGTTCCAACGATCTCATATTTACATCGACTAATTAAGAAATCTACTCCCGTTCGTCCTTAATTTGAAGCGAAAAGTTTCCCAGAAGTTAGAGTCGTTTCGCGACGCGCGTAATTGAGCTTAGCAGTTTGAAGGACGCCTCATTATAATCCTAAGCGACGCTGCAACTGACGCGTCGGGGTAGAGTCGCTGTTATTATTATTATTATTATTATTATTATTATTATTATTATTATTATTATTATTATTATTATTATTATTATTATTTGGATAAATAATGCCATCAGACAGCGCATGTCGGGGGCAGCTGGGAGGTTGCCGATCAATCGGAGAACCGTTTGCCGAAGGGCACATTAGTAACCTCCTGGGAAGGTGAAGGGGCGGGGAGGGGGGGGGTACCGGAATGGAAGGGGGAGACAGCTGTCACAACCATCCGGGGCTCTCGACCTCTCGATTATAAAACTCACGAGTCCTTCATCGAGCTCACTCGCTTTTCGGGAGCGACGGTGATTAAAGCGGCAGCGATATTTTTGGTGTCCCCATGCGTTTAGGATCGAGGTACGTCGATATCAGAACATTTAATCACGGGAGAAATACGCTACACGAACACATAGACATCAAGAACAACAAAAAAAATTGAAGTATGAAATTTGTCTGGGTGAAATTTTTGTTCCGACACAAATTGTTTCACTCCTAGCCAATTTGTCGAGAAAAGTAATTACAGGTTCAACCTACCCACTTCCAAGTGCCGAGGCAACGCAACGGCTGCAAGACTATAGGAGTTTAATCCTATTACCCGTGAGGCGTACCTTACGATATAGAAGCTTCGCGATGTACAACTTTATAGATCCTGCAGTCACAGTACTTTTTATCCTGCAGTAGATGCGCGGGTTACAATAATAAGAAAGGTCAGGTATTCTATTTGCAGAAAGCATGATAGGATTACTAGGGAACATGAAAACAGTTTTTCTGACTTGGGCATCTTTCAGGTGCTCTCAAAGCTCGCCTAGATATAATCGGTTTATTTGCGTTTCACTTTCATCCAAAAGTGGCTTGAAATCGAATACAGGACGCTGCGCCGAGCCTTGCAGTGTGACCGAAAGTACTGACACAGGAAAAGCGCACTCTTGTGCTAAAAAAAAAAAAATTCTCTCGTGGCAAAGCTGTTCAGAACATGCGGCTGCCGCGAGCATAGCACGCATGCATCAAGAAAAGAACTAAATCTCAAAATTCTCGAAAAGCTAAAAAAAAAAGAAACAGGCAGGACGCTACGTACTACGGCGATATCGAAACAGGACACACTCGTCTAAGTGTGGGGAAGTGTCTGCAAACAATGGCTCGAAGAAGAAGTCTGATGCATTAGAAATGAGGCTGGATACGCGGTCGGATCCGAGTTCGGCACAAAATGAAGGAAATCTCGAAACTCGATTCAATGTCGTCTCAGAGTGCCGAAAATGTTGTGAACTGCGTCGGTACAAGAACAAAGAACATGGCAACGCCCGAAAGGGATGCACGCGGAGACAGAAGAGACTGCAGCGCCGCCTTACGGGATAGGAGCGCTTTATTCACTCATGCACAGCGCACGCATGTTCTTTTCGCGATAGAGAAACGGCAACCTGCGAAAGGGGATTTTCGCAGTATTCTTCTGCTCGAAAAAATAAGCAAGAAGCTTGCATGAACAAATGGTGTTCCGTCGACACCGAGAAGGCATTACGGCGCTTTCTTGTGGCGAGGATGAACTCCAGTTCAACATGGTGCTACAGGATTCCTTTTCACGAATTTTGAAAGGAGCACTCGGAGAGTTTTGAATAAATAAATGCTAAGAGAATCTCAGTCGAACAACATTAGGAACGCCTTTGCGCCTGCAAGGCAAAAGTATTCCAGGAGGCGCGAGGAATTGTGGTTCTCATTAAGTTCAAGATTACGCAACAGAATGCCTGTCAACCAAACGGTGAAAAACGCTGGGACCGACCCTAAAAGCCAAGCGACCACGCGTCACACTCAGTCACTTCGACACCTCGTCCATGACTGCTGGCAGGACTGCCCGAGGCGTTGCAATACGCACCGCTTATTCGCCCAAAGAAACGCCTCAGAGAGGCCTGCATAGGGGAGTTTGGGGGGCATGTCAGAGCCCTGTTCTTGGGTTTGCAGATCTTGCTAGGGTACACACTCCGGACATTAGGGTCTACACAGTTTTGTGACGTCAGTACGACTAAACGCAGACTCCTCCGTACTGCAAGAGAAGTCACCGAAGTCTACACATCGCATCTTTCGCATATGAAATTCCTCACGAATAATAGATATGGCGCTACATATACGCCAATTATAGGAACTTGACTTGCGTGTGGGTTACCTACCTAATTCATTACGTGAGAGCTGCCTTATGCTATGTAAGCTATTCCACAAGACAGCGTTTGCAACAGTAGTTCCTGACCTCGGCAAGACTGGGAGAATTTCTAAACAAGGCTTACGTGCTAAAGCGTGACCCTGGGTACGGAGGCGTTCAATTTTCAGGAGTTCGGAGCCACTCCTGAAAGACATGCGCCGTCGTACTTGTGAGTAAACGAATTTTTCCTTGCATCGTGGCTTCTACACAGTTAAGTCGGATAGTCCAGGCACCCTTCGTGGACCTGATTAGAGCTAAAAAATAATGAATGTACCGACGCGAAGGTAACCTCAGAGCATGCCATTAACCGCATGCAGTAGTTATGCGGGACTTCGGGGTTAGGTACTGCAAGGTTTGACGAAACCAGCAACGACGTTTCGAGTGCCTAACACCCGATAGCTAGCAATCAATTTGTAATGAGGATGCGTGCATATAAGGCCGGCAGCGCATAAAGTTGTCCCAATTCCTCAGGTTATCTCTCACTTTGCTTATAGAAGGAGGGAGTAGTTCGTGGCTGAGAACATGCGGATTCACTCTTGAAGCTCTAAATATGCAACACGCTTTCACCGAACACAAGATGCTAGAGCAATGGCCATTCTGCAGAGTCTTGAACCCGAGTTTTTATTGGGGCATCGCTGTGATTTCTCAGAGATAACGAACTTGGTGACAGATTGTGATTGTGCTCTGACAAGTGACGTTGACATTGATGTGTCCTTAAAACCTCATCTCTTCTTTCCCTCTTTCATTCCTCATTTCCCTTTTCTCAGTAAAGGTTAGCCAACGAGATATCTCTGGTTAACCTCCCTGTCTTTCTTGTACTTCCCTCTCTCGCTCTCTTTGGCAGGCCTAACGTCATGTGCTTTATCGTCACAAATGAATAAAATTATTGTTATCTTTATTATCAATGTCATTAATTCGCCACCAGCAGTGCAAGATTAGCAAGTTCTGGCAGTAAATGAGTAAATACGACCGTCGACTTCATTACGAAGTCGCCGTAATCACACGTTATGCCCCATCAGAGAAAGCGGGCGAAAGAAACACTGAGGCATCTTCAAAAGAAATTGAAGGAAGCCAACCGTGAAGTGCGAAAGAAAGAAAAGTAACGTCGGGCAGTATCGTATTGGCCTTCGTAATCCAACATGCTCGCTGTCTAACAAATAAAACTGATTGAGAGAGCTAGCTCTAACGAATCGCTGGCGGAAATCAATTCCCTGACGGCCCTTCGTTAGCTCTTTCCGAGTTGACAGCTGTTCCACGTGTCGAGATTTACCCCATACAAGGGCTGGAGAGTAAATATCGAGTTGTCAGCACATGGCGTTAAGTACAAGCATGACATTTTTGAGTACCCGAACTGACTTCAGAGTTAAGTTAGCTGCTGCATGTTCGGGTCCGGCATCCGACTAGCATATGAATGACATCTGAACTTTCTTTCTCTTGCATATTTCGAAAGATAAGTCCATGCCTATAAGCAATTGGACGTTAACCATAACTTCCCATTAATTCCCCATCTCTTTCATATAATCTGCACGGAAAAAGAAAACATGAATACCATATGCATTCCTTGCATATTTCTTGCACAGATAATGCGCGAAACAAACGATAAGATTTTGATCAGCACACGGACAATTTGATTGGCGCTAATGAACGTTTCTGCTATATAAGGTATGTAAAGTGCTGCCCAGCGAGTACGTGACATACAGGCGTGTTATGTTCACGTGTTGTTTCCAAAATCTGGGCGTCTTCTCGTCGCGGGCACGTGCCTTGATATCCTATAAGTATTATGTATGCGTGCCTTGATATCGGCCTCATTTTACTAGTTGCAAAGTGTTCTTTTGTAAGTCAACTGCAAACGACCCAACATTACCTCCCCCCCTCCCCCCCCCCCTCCCACCCACCTCCTTTTGTTGCCGCTCTCGCGCTCCGCCCTCTTGAGTATCTAACTGGAAGGGGCGAGTTTGACGAAGGGAGAACCTCTGCATCATTCTAAACTTGGTGACCAGATAATTGCAACCATGGAAGGTATCGCAGACGTCCGCGTTCTTCGCAAACACTGAATTATATTTATCCTTGACAGCGGCACCGTACTCAGCATACCAGGATCGTTACCTTCAGTGATAAAGCTGACTTTGTACATTGCTCAGGAAGACACTAATCCTCAGCAGATAACAAAAATGTCTGCTCATAGCTTGTGCGACTGCGTCGCACAATATGTGGTTTATTTGGTGGTTTTCTTCGTTTTTTTGCTGTACCCACTCCTCCTCGAATCCCCCGAGTACTAAAGAAAGCCGCAAACACAGCGAATAAACGGTTACTTTCTCAACCAGTGACTTCAGAGTGGAAAACCATAATTTCGAAATTTGAAGCCGAGTGCGTTTTAGTAAAGTCACGTCCGCATCACTAATATGCTAGGCGCTCTCGAAACACCCATTATGAAAATGCGCTAGCACATGCGCTGGCGCTTAAACTAGTTTGGATAGTTACGAAATCCTTTCAGGGAGAATTTTCGGAAACTTTCGAGCTGACGCAACTAATGCTTATACTCGTTGCATCAGATTACGCTAAAAGCGCTTTCACAAGCACGAGAGATGAGGATGGTATAGTATTTACAAAACAACGACGAATAAATTATCATTCGACGTGGAATTACAGCTCAGCTTCATGTGAACAAAGCTTCATTGCGGCACTCTGTATATGGAACAAGATTTCATCCATATTGAGCAGACTGGAAAATTTAATTCTCAAGCGCGCACTCAAATTTCACAATTCACTTTGCAGACTTAAAAACAAAAAAGTTCCACTTGTGAGAACGAAAATATGGCTCTTGCATTTTGAATAGAGAGGAAGGAGGGACTGTTACCAGATACATCGTGAATACAATTGTAATAAAGGTCTAAAATTATAGCAATACTGAGAAATGGAAGTAACTTCAAAAACATCGATAAAATCCATGAATACTGACGTATCCTGTTCGTGAAGACGTCGAGAGCAAAAAAAAAAAAAATCACTCGAACAATCATAAAAAAGAGGATATACAAAAAAAAAAAGGTCTCCGGCGTTCCGTTGCACTCAACAACCGAGCAGCCTAATCGAAATAGCGCGCCACATTTCAAAAAGGCCATGAAAATTTAAATAAGCTTATCGCTCGAACTCGGCTGCTCGTACGCATCCCCTTTCTTGTCGAAAACAGTGCTCCAATTTCGCAATTACCTGAGAAGAATGACATCACAAACAAATGCGAAACAATCGTCAAGTTAAAGAAGGATTTCTTTGCAAAAAAAAAAAAGAAAGGAAGAAAGAAAGTACTGCCTTCTTTTGCTCCCGTAATTGTAGGGCACAGTTCTACGATTTATATGTGCAGACGGTATCAAATAAAAAAAAATAAGAAAGAAAGGCCTCATAAACCTTTTTTGTTGGCGAAGTAAGGTCAATAGCGCTCACCGACGGAGGGCAGGAAAATTACGCAGCCATCGCGTAGCTTTAGAGGAAAGTCATTGGGAATTCAACTCGCCTACGTATCGCGTCGTAATCGACATTTGGAAAGGTACGGGGTATACCACCAAAATGCATTTTTAAATTTTTTTATTACCGACTCGAAAGAGGACGCGAGCTCCTTTGCATACCATATCACGTCGCTCGTTGGCGTTGCATTAGGCTGGAAATTTCGAAGTACAATTTATTTATTCATTTTCTTTTTAGCAGCGAAGCTGCTTAAGCTAAGAGTAAAAACTCTGTCGTGCCTGTTTTAACAGCGAGGCAATTTAAGGTACCAGTAATTCGTCAGGTATCATAAAATACCACCTGACATTTCGCTACGTGATTTTGGCGTAAACATGTCACGTTACATTACGTTATGTGATTTGGGCATGAGCATGTCGCGTGACGTTTCGTTACGTGATTTTCTGGGAACATGTCACGTCATATTTCGTTACGTGTGTTTGGCGGGAACATGTCATGTTGACATTGCGTTACGCGATTTATGGGTGATTACGCGACATGTTCCCGCCAAAAACCACGTAACGAAATATCACGTGACACGTTACCGCCAAAATCACGCAGCGCAATGTCACGTCACACGAGCCCGCCAACTTCACGTAACGCAACTTCGCGTGCTATGTTCCCGCCAAAATATCCCACGGCTATCGAGTGACTTGTTTTAGTAAACTGTCGACCAGCTTGGCGGGACCTAGTGGAAGCTGCGTACTTTTTTTTCTTCTTGCTTTTACATTTGATCAATTTTCTTATTCGCGCCGTACATGCGGAATCCGAACAGGCAACCGTAAAATTTTCAGCCAGCCTTCTGGCTTTGCGTAAATGCAGCAAAGTAACGTCTTTCCCGGCAACATTTCCGCCATTGTGGCGTTATTAAACAACAGAGGAAACATTAATTAACAGTAATTAACAGGAAGGAGCATGTCAGTATTTTCGCTCATTTCACAGTACTCGAAGCGTTCGGGAGGAATGTTTATAGCTGTCGCTGCACGAATAGTAGTCGCAAAGATGTCATTCCGATTACTACACGTGTCACACGTGGAAAGTATCGGGCAAGACGTGCAGGTAAAATTGTGTAAATAATTATTAATAAGCGTTGGTGCTGTATCTGTTGCAGTTCATGTGCTGGCGTCCACTTTTTCCACCACCCTCTGCAACAGAAACATCTTCATTAGAAATAAAACTGAAATAAAATGAAAGGAAATAAAAGAAGTACGTCAGGTCTTGGTTAAGTTGGTGAGGACCAGCGGTAAAAATAAATGAAGTTTTTGCTGCCGTCTACTCTAACGACAGCGCCAGCGTTTGTGCCATTAATGGCGTTCCTTTGTTATTTTATTAGTTTCGCAGCACCATCGACTCTTGTCTCCTTACTGTGTTTTTTTTTTTCAGGAGTGCAGACTAACGCAGCAAAGCACTTTCGCATAGGAATTCAAAACGTGAGTAGGCTTTCGTATTACCATGCTACGGCACTTAGCTTTAAAACCGGCCTTCAGGGAGCAGGAATTCTTAACCGAGAAACTTGTCTTTCGAATAAAAACGGAGACAGCGCTAAGAGCAAATGAACGGTGAGCCAGGATCTTCGCTTGTGCTTACGCGTCGCTGATTTGTCTAATACGAAATACCCCTTCTTCGCATATTGTAACACTAAGAAGGTGGCTTCGAGCCAAAATTTGATAACGCCAGATCACATCCACGGCCATAACGAGGTAGCTTGCTGCTACTGTGACAGAGCAACGTGACAATAAAGTGCAGCATAATCTATGATACCGAAACATTACGTGGTACTTTCTAATAAAAGGTATAGTATCAGGACAGCTGTCGTCTAATTTTTTCACCCAATTTTTGTGTTCGCAATTAAAGTACTCTTAACTTTTTTCATTGTACGTCTATTCCCCTTTTCGCGACCTTGAGTACCAGGTTAGTATATTGATATGGACAAAGCTCCGAGCTTTTCTCTCACAATAAATGTAAATGTTCTTCCAAAAGGAACCGATTAGTGCTCTGCTTGTGTCAGCTTTATAAAGTCCAATACGCGCTTTGACGTCTTATTCGCTATGCTGGATAATTTGTTTTTATGTGCAATGTTTTGCAAGTGTGTGGTGATACGGGAAAGCCCTTTTCCCTGCAGTGGGCGTTAGACATTATTATTATTATTATTATTATTATTATTATTATTATTATTATTATTATTATTATTATGTAGCGTCGGCGTTAACGCCAGGCGGCATAAAAAACGCAATGTGACCAAGTGATGACATCATGCCATGACGTCATCAGGCGGCGTCTTGTGGTTGCTGACGTCTCGCGATGTGTCATGTGACATGAACGTCGAAATAGTATGACGTCGACATGGTCGTCGCACTAAGGCAAGGCGTGCTTTATGAATGAATGGACGTAAGAAGACTTAGGTACTTCTGTAACGCTATCTTAATTCGTCGCATCCATAGTAAACAAACAAACCAAAAGAGGAAGTACGCAGTTACGTTGGCTGCGTTTTATGTATTCGGAGTATTCTTAATATGTGATGAACCAATGAAGGAATGCTAAATGCACGAACATTTGAATGAAGCGACAATAAATGCAAGGGAAGGCTGTGAGTCACATTAAGTAAAGAAAAAAAAAGAAGGAATAAAAAAAGCAACCACTTGCCGCAACATGCAAAGAATTTGACAACAGTCCAAAGGGGTTCAGATGAGCCACGTTTCACGTCTCAAATCTATTCCTGGGCGCTCGAGCAAAGGCGGGGGTGCACGGTATATCAAGTGGAGGGGACCTTGTCTTAGTTTTTGAACACGTGGGACTGTTTACCATGAGCCGGAACTGCAGCAGCACAAAGGCGTTCTTGGTTTAAGTCGGCGGGACAAATTGACCGCGGTAACAAGTCGCCAGAATTCAGAAACTTGTTTTCCCGCATGCGTGCTGTGATGTCCAAACGCCGTGGAGTTTCGCATCATAAATGTTAGTATTAACTCTGGTGCTTTGATTATTAGATAATTTCGGGCACTGAATATGACACGCTGATTTGACAAGTCATTGAACCTCGACGGCTTGGGATCGTCACGTGGCTTCACTTGTCACGCTTTCACCGCGTCCGTCTGCCTACATTGTCACAGAAGTCGCACGCGTTCCAAACTGTGAAGGACAATAAAACTACGAGCGCATTCGTGAGCGTCGAAAATTATTGCGCTGTTATTGCCATATACCATATACAATTCTTCGCAATTATTCTACAAGTCACGGCACGACAACGCTTGAAGTTATGAGTCTTCCTTTCTCACTTCGGGAACGGTTATCAGTTTGGTCAGACAGACAAGGTAGATTGCATAGGACTGTATTCGACGTCTCGCCATTCCAGTGGTGTATGTACATTTTAATAGAAAGAGCAAAATAAAAAGAAGGCATGAATGCTTTTATCATTGAGGAGTAACTTGCGACAACCACTTATATTTTCTGGGAGTAACCGCGAGGGGATGGGATGAACAGTTACTCCCCAAGCGATTAGTCCTTCGAGGACTAACTGTCGCTCCTTACCGATACTCGTTAATAGGACTAACAGTTGCTCCCACCGGTGTATCGGTTTCACATGTATCGTTACCGCTCATTTTGTTGGGGCAGAACTCGTCGCGCTGCAGTTCAACGGTTAACCGCGTCCCTCAGGTGCCAAAAGCTGACACGGCTCGGATAAGAGGCCTACTCCCATTCCTCATATTGCAACTCCACCTGCAAGCTTACTAGCTTAAAGCTTAACTAAGATATTGAAACTCATTGCCACGCAACACTTGCGAGGTGGGCAACCATAGATGGGGTCCCTCTAGCACAACTTCCACTTTAATTAAAATGGCTACTTGAAGCTAATTACAATCTATGTTCATATGTATACGGTTTATTATCACGCTTATTTATGTTTTGTTCCATGCGCTAAATTAGTGTGTATACAGTCTGAGTTCTAGAGAGCACAAGCGTTATGTGTATCGAGATTACTGTGCCTCATGTAAAAATATGCTATGAGGCATATATAAGCGTGTAATAGTACATGCGCGTGAAGCTGTGTAGAACAAACTGCCGTTAAAGAAAGAAAGAAAGAAAGAAAGAAAGAAAGAAAGAAAGAAAGAAAGAAAGAAAGAAAGAAAGAAAGAAAGAAAGAAAGAAAGAAAGAAAGAAAGAAAGAAAGAAAGAAAGAAAGAGGTACGGTTGGTGATAAAAACCTTGGCAGGCACGTCGCTGATTAAGGATAAAATATTTCTGACTTGTTTTGCTTTGACAAATTAAATTTATTCACTAGAGCACCCGTTCTATGACGGTGGTAGTTCGAAATGATTATTCCCGCCGCAGGCGCCTGCGCTGACGCCGGGGTTTCTGCGAACCGAACTGCTTAACTCGATCGCGTTAAAGGAACTGTTTCGACAGTTCTCAGGGCGTTGAACTGGTTCGAACTTTTTTTTTCTAGTTTGAGTAGGAACACGAGTACTCGAAGAAGAAAAAGAAAGAAAGAAGAATTTTATTCATTCAAACATGACAATACAAACAGCGTAACATGCATGAAGAGGCACTA
Organism: Hyalomma asiaticum; assembly: GCA_013339685.2. Lineage (NCBI taxonomy): Eukaryota > Metazoa > Arthropoda > Arachnida > Ixodida > Ixodidae > Hyalomma > Hyalomma asiaticum. Next base: position 24,964,874 of record CM023489.1, read on the forward strand.
AAGCATTGGACTGCAGGGGGACCTCCTCTACTAATTGAAAAGTACAAAACCAATCAAGTCAAAGCAACTGGCCTTCAAGTAATAAATAGTTGTTAACAGTAGGTAACATAAAATAAGAACTGAAACATGACATCAAAATAAACTTTCTGTGAAAACTGAAGAAACGAAGCAAACGCGATACTAATTAGCAAAAACATATAATCCTGATAACGTAAAGAACAATGATGAAATAATGTAAAGTAAGCGGAACATACAACATGCATCGCAGTGTACGTTACAGTAACACAGAAAAAATTTAATCCCACATTGCACGTCATAAAGACTGACAAACAAATGTGGTACAACAGTAATAACGATTCAGAGCACGTTACAGTCTCACAGTGCACGCCATAAAGACTGAGGAACAAAGGTGGTACTACAGTAATAACGATTCAGAGCACGTCATACTCGACTATGGGAGAATTCGGTAGAGCTGTCCCTGCCAGAGCAATGATGACCATACAAGATATGAGAATGCACTAGCAATCGGAGGCAGTACCACTGGTATGCAGGAATGGTACCATTTCGTTTGACACAAACAAGGGAACCAGGTTTCCCGATAACTTCTTCTTGGTCTACTTATCGCAGCCGTGAATAGGTAACAGTTCACGCAAACTAAAAGATTAATTTCCAGATCAAGCACATAAGCTTTTGTAGAAAAGTTGGATAAAGGCGAGCGAAGCCTCTTTTTTTTGTTTAGAACGGTGTTTATGAAAACACCATTGCTTCTCACATGGCCGAGTTTTACCAACAGTCCGTTACAACGTAAGAGCTAAAAGAAATTCCTAGGAGTCCTTATCTATCGGTTATAAGGACGTAAAGGCGACCTGCGGTGCTTGAACCCGAGACTTCGGTGTTCGAAGTCAGAACATCTGGAATTACACCATCACATGCATGGTGATGATGATGATGACACCCCAATACCCGCATATCTCGTTTGCACATTGCATATGCCACACATGATTTTTCGTTGTTGTTAACAGTAATGTAACTGACGATCCTCTCGTGTTATTAGTGTCATCACCTATAAATCATGTTAGGCACACATTCGTACCACTCCATCCTAGTCTTGATACATGCCACTTGAACGAGACTCGAGATTTAGAAATTTATATCATGTTTTATTTATTTATTTGTCTATTTATTTGCTATTACAAGTGACAAATGCGTTGTCTACGCGATTTCCCTAACGTACGGAAAGCAATATGTCGGACAAACTGACAGGTGCGTCAACGAGAGTCTGTGCGAACAGAACAACAATGGCAACAAATGTCACCGAGTGTCGTTGATGGCGAACTGAAATGCTCATAGATAGATAGATAGATAGATAGATAGATAGATAGATAGATAGATAGATAGATAGATAGATAGATAGATTTATTGGATAACTTATTGGTTGATGTTCCCCAGATAAACAGCCATCGCCTTTCACTCACTGCAGCACTTGTGAGGGCGCGTTCTCCTTCTTTGCGAGCTGGTGGAGCGTTCATCGAAGAAAGAGCGTTTCCATAGTCAACGCGCGCCTTTCGCTCTCTCTGTCTCTCTCTGTCTCTCTCTCTCTCCGTCTCTCACAAGACAGCAGATGGAAGAGTGAGATAGACAGGGAGCCACGCACCGGGAGGCACGCGCCGGGAGAGAGAGAGACAGAGGCACGCGCCGAGCGCGAGCCTCCAGGCGCGCGAGCTCTCGAGCGCGAGCCTCCCGGCGGCGCGAGGTGGCTACATACATACGACGACGACTACTACTACTACTACTACAGAGGAGGGAACGACCAACAGCCTAAGGAGCTTCGCCCCTAAAACGCGGGTTCGATCCCGGCCGCGGCGGTCGCATTTTCGATGGAGGCGAGAATGCCAGAGGCCCGTGTACTGTGCGTTTCAGTGCACGTTAAAGAACCCCAGGTGGTCTAAATTTCCGGAGCCCTCCACTACGGCCTTTCTCTCTATCTCTGTCCCTTTCACTCCCTTTCCCCGACCCCCACGGGCGCTTAGCCGTGCTCCCTACATGGGCTGCAGAAAGTAGCGTCCTTTCCTAACCGAACCAAATCGACCCTCCTTTATCTCAAAAACATAGTATTGGCAGTTAGTACTCTGCTAGACGTCAAGTGTTTTTGCTGGCCTAAAGTAAGCGCTAGGTTTACACTGAAATAACAGATCGTTGTTCCCGATGAAATTAATGCATCCAGGAGAGCAAAGGCGATGCGACCTCCAATAACATGTGGCAGGACTTCGAGGCTCACGAGGAAAAAGACCAGTAACGCGACGACGCATGTAAAGCAGTTGAAAGGTGGGCTCAAGCAAAAATCAATGAAGAATTGTGTGACAACGTTCAAGAAGGATATCCCTCATCCTGCAACTGCTGTAAGGTTTTGGTATTATTCGGGACAGCTCTGTACTGAGCTCTACCATAGTAGAGTACGATATACTCTGAATCGTTGACCATTTGTTCTAAATACTAATCCCTCTCACTACTCTGGCAATGGGTTAGGCTTCTTGCAGCGAAGCTGGGTTTATTTGCGATTGCAAGATTTTTCGTCTCCCACGACATTACAGTTGACATAAAAGCATTGTAAGCATGGAATCTGAATTGTTGGAGTTAGACATTTAATGCTGGCCTCACATTGTTTCAAAATTACAAAAAGCAAGTAACGCTCATGGTCTAAACAATCGATCAAACAAACAAACAAACAAACAAACAAACAAACAAACAAACAAACAAACAAACAAATAAATAAATAAATAAATAAATAAATAAATAAATAAATAAATAAATAAGGCTAACAGCTTCAGCAAGCGATTACTCGAGCGTGTAATCTCGTGCCGTTACCTGTTAGGTTGCAAATGGTCGATTCAGCTTTGCAGTAAACGTGCGAATCGCAATCATGCTGACATTACGTACACCGTCGAAAACTAAACAACGTGTCTCGGTTATACATAACGATTTTTATTGGTGAATAATCATTGAAGGTAACGCAGTCTCCACGTCACGTACCGAATCCAGTCAGTCGACAACCACCAAGGTAGATCCTCCAACCTCTCTAAATTGAAAATTTCATATTGTATTTCCCGCGTAACATTTCGAGGAAGGGAGAGAACGAGAGGGGGTAAGCGGCAATCGTATTTATTGTTTTTTTGTATATTTGTACTGGACGAGCATCACGTACAAGTTACACAGGCATATTAGGGCCATCGATTTGCATTTGCCGGATCGCAGCAACGAGAAGCAATCTAGTATGACTACAAATTGACAAAGAAACACCCAGATCAGCTTTAGGTCACAACCCTCCTTCATGCGCATAATGACACTATTTGTCGCCGAGTTGTCGCCTGCTTTATGAATGTGTATGAATAGACCTGTTCGCCGCAAGCAACACTGTGACAAACTTTCATGGTAGAAGCCTCCCGAAGGTGTAGCGCCCGAAAGAAAGAAAGAAAGAAAGAAAGAAAGAAAGAAAGAAAGAAAGAAAGAAAGAAAGAAAGTACGCAGTTTCCACTAGGTTGCGCAAGGCCAGATCACAGCGAAGCTCGCCAATAGTTTACTGAAACTGTTTACTGAAAGTAATGTGATATCTTTGCGCAAACATGTCACGTTACATTGCGTTATGTGATTTAGGCATGAATACGTCACGTGACGTTTCGTTACGTGATTTTGGGAGGGACATGTCACGTGATATTTCGTTACGCGATTTTGGCGGGTACATGTCACGTGTTCACGCAAGATCACGCAAGGCAATGTCACGTTGCATGTTCCCGCAAAAATCACGTAACGAAATGCCACGTAGCATGTTTCCGCCATCACGTAACAAAACGTCACGTAGCATGTTCTTGCCCAAATTACGCAATTGCAATGTGACGTGTAATTGCATGATGCATGACAGATTAAGGCTAGCTTAAACAGCTTCGCTGGTAAAGAAAGAAAGAAAGAAAGAAAGAAAGAAAGAAAGAAAGGAAGAATAGTAGGTGAAGCACGCGCACAAATTTCGTTTTCCCCCACTTCCTCGAGAGGGAAAAGGCTGCTCATCTTGATACTTTCTCGGGCGTTACATTTCTTTTATTACAATGACACCAATCTTGTCTTCTCGTCAGCAATTTGCTGGGGTCAACAACATTTCGTCTAACCATTGCGATGTCACGTCCGGTGTCCCCTAAGGAATAGTGCTAGGTCCAATACTCTTTCTAACATACATCAAGGACTTTCCCACCTAACCTTTCGTCCTCAGTTTGGTTGTTTGCTGACGAGCACTGGGGATCGTTTGGGTCATCTACCGCAATATTAAATGTTTCGATGATCATTGCACTCTCCAAAATGATCTTGACCTAAGCGATAGTCGGTGCGTAACTTGGAAGATGTCCGTTAAAGCCTAAAAATGCAAGTTAGTTTGTTTAGTCGACAGCGCACTAACTTAGTCTTCCACTATTCCATGAATGGTACCGTAGTTTCCACTGCTCCATCGTACAAATACCTCGCTCTTCAACTTCCTTCAGATTTAACCTGGACAACGCATAGAGCAGGTGCCTCAAGAGGTGACTTGCTAAACGTGAATGATCCTCTCCCTCGGCAACGTTTTCCCGGTGTGGTCTACAAAATGCCACGCCCCGACTGTGAATATGTATACATTGGCGAAAGCGGAAATTTCTGAAGTCGTTTGAACCAACACAAGAATGACGTCGGCAAGGGCCACACAATGAAAGACGCACTTGCAGAGCATGCCGAGAAGACGGACCACAAGCTAAACTGGGACAACGCGCGCATCGTGGTCACAGAGAAGAATTTGGCAACGAGGCTCAATCTCCAATCACTGATAATTGAAATGACAAGTAACACAATCAATAGATCATCTGGCACATGAAACCACATGTGCTCCCATACTCTGCGTGATGCGCTCAACGGTACTTAAGAGCACGGTGCTTAGGCATTATTCCATTGTGATCAAGGGATCCCTGCTGATCCCGAAACAGTCTTTTATTTTGTTGTGACATTGGTCAGTGGCCTGCCTTTTTAACAACATTTTATCACAACGTTACACAATACTAGCCAACGGCAGCCGTAGTTTGTCCTTTACTTGCCACTATATCCCGCAACACTCGCCCAGTATAGTTAGTGCGTCAACACAAACCGACAGTAGCAAATTCGTAGTAGTTCTGATGTAGTACGCAAGTAAGCCACACCCAAGCCAAGACACGGCTATTGACTAACTCTTCACCGTTCGTCGCTCACAAACTCTGCGAGCGATGCCGTCTACACGCAAGAGCACTGAGGTAAAAAAAAATAATAAACTAAACTAGAGTTATTAGTAAAAGTCCGTCAACGCTACAGCACTCGGGCAGTTGAAACATACGATCCTTCTATGTAAAACACGCCGCGATGCATGACGCAAGAACTCACCGGTGACGGCCTTGGTGGCCGCCAAGCTAGAAAAAAACACACACGCACTAGGCGTGGCCTTGATCCACAAAGAGACGAACGCGGCGACGCTGTCGTCCTCTCTCCGACGGTGACAACAAAAGGTGTCAAGCTGCTTGTCACAACGGCGGTGTACGTGGGCGGAGACACAGCGGTCTCTCGCTCTACAGCGCTGAGTGCTGGGGGGCTGGACGAAGTTTTGTCGCTTACTTTTAGACACGTGTTTTATCGGTCAACCGTGGTCGCCTCACGAGATGTCGTTGTCGATGGATGGTGCGGACGCGGAACGCACTTCCGGCCGTGCGTCTTTCGCCGACAAAGGCATCGAGGAAGAAAGTGCATTGCTCTTATTTACTTTGCTTTTGTTTTCTACGCCCGCCTAAGTAAAGAAAACACATCCTCTCCGATTTTTTTTCTGGATGCAAGAAAAGGGGCCAGATCGATCACAGGATCTTTTCTTGATTCAGTTATTTTATGGTTTAACTTGTACCTTGCTTTAATTATTAATAGAGGGAATCTCAGTGGAATCGATTTGGAGTTTCAGAGCGAAAACTTTCAGCCATGAAACCTAAAAAAAATCTAGTACAAGCGAAGTACCACGTACAACGCTACAATCTATAGTTACGGGAAAGACTATAAGGGCAAAAGTTTGAAACCGATTCACGAGCTAGTGCCTGTAAAGGACCTCTGGAAAGGTGCACTAGCAGCATTCACTGAAAAGTGGCGCGAGTCAATGGGGCCCTGAAGTATGTGGTCCACCCTACGATGAAGATTCTTCATCCCGTTTGAATAAATGTTTGTTTCTCTCTTTCTCTCTTCCAGGTGTTGTGTACGTCACACTGCGTACGTCGAAGAAACCAGCAGATCTGAAGGTTCTAAGATCAGAGGAATGATGTCAAGGCACAACACGCTGCACCGAAAGCTATTTACGTCATACACTATCATAATCATCATCAGCCTGTCTACGCCCACTGCAGGGCAAAGGCTTCTTCCATGGATCTCCAATTATTCTTGCCCTGTGCTAACTGGGCCCAATTTATCCACGCAAACTTCCTGATCTCATCTGCGCACCTAACTTTCTGCCGCCCCCTGCAACGCTTGCCTTCTCAAGGAATCCACTCTGTTACACTATCACACTACCACATATACGCTATCATACACTACCCAAACTATCAACACACAATTCGTCATACACTATCAACACACAATTACGTCACACACTGTCAACAGGAGAGAAAATTGCGCTAATGCCACCGAGTGGGACCATTCCACGCGCCTTCATCTCGGCTTCCGAAGCCTCCGCTGTATTATGGAGAGTACGGTGTTAGGCCGATGACCTTAAATACGCGGGTTCAAGGGATTCATATACATCCTCCCCGCCCAGGAAGAAAAAAAAATCTTCCAGATAATCAATGACTTGGTATGCACACCCCCCCGCATTTTGTTTACACCATGGGTAACACCCCTCCAAAATAGAAATTCTGGATAAAAGCCTCGCGGGTTCGATCACGGCCGCGCCGGTAGCATTTCAATGGCGGCGAACTACTGGAGGCCGGTGTGCTGCGCGTTGTCAGAGCGTGTTAAAGATTCCCATTTGGTCGAAATTTCCACAGCCATCCGCTAAGCTGCGCCTCATACTGATATTGGCTATGGGTCATGAAACGCTAGTAATATTTACTGTCTGGGCTTCTGAGCGATTCAAAAAACATCACCTTTTCAGTCGAAACAGATGCAATTCCGTCCACTTATGCCAAGTGCCTTATCCATGTCTTGAACTGCACCATAAGCTCCACTGACACTTTCATCATCGTAAAAAGGGCTCATGTGGGACAGCCTGACGTAAACTTATCTTTACAATTATCTTTGCCCATCACTGCCCGCATCCGGATCCCTTCTTGTTGGAACGGTGATGATTTATGGGGTTTCACGTCCCAAAGCCACGATATGATTATCGGAGACGCCGTAGTGGAGGGCACCGGAAATTTCGAGCGCATGGGGTCATCGCACTGTCATCGCACAGTACACGGGCCACAACATTTCGCCTTCATCGAAACGCAGCCGTTGCAGCCTGGATTCGATTCCGCGACCTTCGGATCAGCAGCCGAGTGCCATAGCCACTAGACCTCCGTGTTGAGGTGAAAGATCACGTCCGTCGGACAGCGAAACGTAGAAGAATAAACTTTATTCATTGCCTAGGTCGCTAACGGCCTTAGGTGGGCGGCCTCCTTATTCCAGATAGCCATGGCCTTCGGCTGGCTGCCTAGCCCTGTTCACCAGTTGTAGCTGGTCCTAGTGACTTGGACTCGTCAGACTTATCGTTAAAAATTACCTTTGTCGGTCCGTGTCCAGATCCCTTCTTGTTAGAACGTACCAGGTGGTGCAGCGAATGAATATAACCACGAGAGATTTTTCAAGTGTGTGTAAGAGTAATTCACGAATTTCCTCCTTTGCTGAAACTCTTTCGTGCCTTGGCATCTCGCTACAATTCTAAATCGCAAATTCCGCATAAATTTTACACAGCGCAGTAAATGAACGGTTTTAGAAAGCCTTTTTTTTTTCAGTGGTTCTGGAAAACTTGCGACATCGTTGTGCATCGGCGGGTTAACAAGAAACGCCGGAACTCCGGCACGCTGAGTTGCGTTATTTCAACCACAGTTGCATTTATTTCATGCATGAACAGGTTGCTATGCAATACAAAGTGAACACTTTGGGGTCGAGAAAATTAGCTAAACCATCCCTACCGAAGGTTAATAATGAAGAGGAATTTATTACGCGTGGTGCACTTTAGTTCATTGCATGAAACAAAGCCACTGAAGTAACACAATAAAATACAAGAGAAGAAGAAATGTAGCAGATTCACTTAGGCGGATTGATAAAGGATGACGATTTTACATAAAGTAATACTGAAGTCATGTAAAAGAAATTCGTAGGAGTTCGCTGACCATATCATGGAATAAATACCTTAGAACGTATTATTATATGATTTACGAATTGTAGCCAGTATTTTAGCTAATCTTTATTTATTACTACTGATATCTTTCATTTACTCACTAAATAAACAAACAAAAAGGTATTCTTTCGACAACAACATGAAACACTTATTGTTGGGCTTAGTCCAATTGGCCGGGGTCTCGCTGGAGAGTGTTCATGTTGAGCGTGCTGACAGCTGTACATCCCCACGGAACGAGTTCTGGGTTCGATAATCGCCGGCGTACCAGCCCAGAGTCATGCGCTTGTGCAAACTGTGCTGAAACACGGTGTTGCTACAACGAACTTATTTAACACAATGACTTTCGAGGCACTGCGGCGCTGAAGTAACCACATGCAAGAGCTAAATTTTCTTGAAACACTTAAGTTACGGAGCAAGCATTTAACCGAAGACACGAGCAGCACAGTACCGTCAATTGTAATCATAATTTCTGGTGTTACACGTCCTAAAAACAATGACAAGATTTTGAGAGACGCCGTAGTTGAGGGCTCATGAAATTTCGACCATCTGGGGTTATTTAGCATGCATTGGCATCGCAGATTCTGTACGGGTCTCAACATTTCGCCTTTTGTCGAAATGCAGCCGCCGCGGTCGGGGTTCGATCTCGGGATCTTCGGAACCTTCGGATCAGTGTCGCATAGCCACTAGGCTACCATGGTGGAGCTTGGTTGACTGTATTGAACACGTTTTGTCAGAACATTGTGTGTTTTGTTTGTTGTTTTGTGGGGTTTCACGTCCCAAAACCAGTTCTGATTATGAGAGACGCCGTAGTGGAGGGCTCCGGAAATTTCTACCACCTGGGGTTCCTTTAACGTGCACTGACATCGCACGGCACACGGGCCTTAACATTTCGCCTCCATCGAAATGCAGCCGCCGCCGCCGGGATTCGATCCCGCGACCGTCGGATTAGCAGCCAAGTACCATAGCCACTTGACCACCGTGGTGGGGCCAGAGCATCGTCTGGACACAGCAGTACGATTCTAAGGCGACGTGAGAACCAAGAAATGACAGAAGCCTGCAGGAAGACGATATCTTGGTGTCATTGGGAACCGTGGGCCATCCAGTGTCCGCGGAACTGAATTTTTTGACGAAGAGGATTGTTTTTGCCAGGAAAAAGGCTATTTGAATAGCATCAAAAAAAGCAAAGGGACAGAGAGGCAGTGCACGTGCCTTTGTAAAGAGCTCGGCAGTTAAAGCACACTTAAACCGATATCAGAGCACCGAGTATTTTATCCTTTGCGGAAAGATAAGAGGGATGAAACGTTTGTCACACTTTCGAAAGCTCCATTATAAACACGTCATAAAATGTGATTCGCGATGTTTTCAGTACATCTTCTTCTTCTTTAGTGGGGTTTAACGTCCCAAAACCAGTTCTGATTATGAGAGACGCCGTAGTGGAGGGCTCCGGAAATTTCGACCACCTGGGGTTCTTTAACGTGCACTGACATCGCACAGCACACGGGCCTCAACATTTCGCCTCCATCGAAATGCAGCCGCCGCGGCCGGGATTCGATCCCGCGACCCTCGGATCAGCAGCCGAGTACCATAGCCACTAGACCACCGTGGCGGGGCGATGTTTTCAGTACAATATGCGATGTTTTAAATGCATCTTTTCGGCACCGGTGCCACACATTTAAGAGTTCAAAGCTCATTGAGGGCGTGCCAGTCTTTAAAAACCACCGCCGCGCTTTTCTACCATTGATAATTGCCTCAATCGAACACGTGTCTTCGTGCACGTAAGGAAACCGCGAAACATTTGCTTGACGTCTGTTTATATGTGTCTTAGAAATGGCTGTGCTTTGCGCATTCTAATGTTTATTTTTGCACATGCAGGTTCCATGTGTTGATTTAATTGCTTTCTTGGGTTTTACGTCGCAAAACCGCGATTTATGATGGGCGCCGCGGTGGAGGGCTTCGGAAATTTCGACCGCCTGTGGTTCTTTAGCGCTCTCTGGCATCGCACAATACACGGGCCTAAACATTTTGCATCCATTGAAATGCAGCCGCCGCGGCCGGGATTCGATCCCACGACCATCGGATCAGCAGCCGAGTACCGTAGCCACTAGACCACCGTTGCGGGGCCAGGTTTCACGTGTGCCTGCGTAAATGACGCTTCCGTTAACAACTGGGACATTGGATCCGCGGTAATCTGCCTTCGTATTGCCATGAATGGGGCTTCGCGGTAAAGAGCATCCGAGTGAAATAACGGGGTAGGAATAAATGCATGCAAGATTATTGCATTGTTAATGAAAACATGTGTGACTCTGGTATAACAATTGAAAAAAAAAAGGACTCTCGAGCGCGACTGATATTGACAGAAATTGTGAGAACATTTTGTAAAAGAATATTTCTTATCCAAAAAGGTACCCCCCCCCCCCCCCTTCCCTTCTTAAGGAGGAAAACGAAAGTTTACGAAGTGCAAGGGAGACTTCGATATCCAAAGAAGTGTGAGCCCTCACTGAATAAGCAGCGCGGACAGAAAGAAATTCAACCGCAGAATAATGTCATCACGTCTAGGTCTGGAGATTTATTTCAGTACATCAGGAACACGTAATTGAAGTGCGAATATAAACATGCGAAAGACTTCTGCATTGCGGAAACGAAAAAAAGAAAATTCATCACACAAATAAGTGTCCGCCTAAAGTATAAACGAGGGCTTCGAATTTCGAAAGATATTCCCACAGACGACCACTCTAGCAGGATAATCAATTATTCATAACAGGTTGCAAAACACGAGAACACAGGTGAGCTTCTGGATCTGGTGCTTAATTCAAACATGATTAGATGTGCTAACAGGCACTCCCATCTTCTGTACATACCAACTGCAAAGTGCTCTGAATCAATCTTTAATTCATTTAATTAATGAGACCATTTACAAATACTGGGCCACTTAAAACCATGCGAAAAGAGAAAGTTGCGCTATACTTTTGAGGCATACCCCAGAGGATTGAATTTAAATATTCGCTCTAGGTCAGTGTTGCCATTAGCAATCTTTCTGCGTTAATGTTAATGAACATAAAGAAAAAATAACTTTTTTTAAAGCAATAAGGTATTCTTTCTTTGAGATGTCGAATACCAACGTATATATACGATTTTTAGCGGTTCAGCATGCTTCAAGTGTACAGAGAATCTTTAACTGCAGCCTGACTTTGCATAAAAAGCTGTAGTTTGCAATCTAAATGAAACCAATGTCTTGTCAAAATAGCTTAACATTTCATGGCTAGAGGAACAGCTAAAGTTGCAGTCATAAATAATTAAGAAGAGTGGTTCCGGTAAGTCTAACTCCCTTCTGGTTATTCCCAACCATGAAGAATTGTCCCACGCGAAGCGGTAATCACCACACGTGACTAAGATAGATGGATTCACCCCACTCAGTCGCGAGGATACGCGGATGGCTCTAGTTTTGTACGCTATGTTTTCTCAACTATTCTCTCTTAACAACAGAGATATATGTTGCCCTTTTCGGTTCCGTCATACCTGCATGCTTAAGACGTAACCTTTGTTATAATTGTCAGTAACCATCCATTCGAAAGCATCTGAACTTAAACTAGAATGACAAGATATGTTCAAGTATAAGCATTACATAATACTTCTTTTCATGCTGTACATTGAAAACGTAATGTAATATAGGCATGTCTAGTTCATTACAAGGTGAATAATTTTACCATACCTTAAGCATCGAATTTTCCAGCATCATGTTTAGTAATTTTGCTGCCTTGTCTCACAGTGCAGCATAAGCGATTGTAATTGCATGTGCTCTGCGATATACTATAATATCTACTGCGAGTTGCCTAACTGGATGAGTTACGCCGCAAATGGCAATCGTAAATAATCGAGCAAGCAACATTAAATCTCCTATTTTTCAGCACGGAAGACGCACACCTATCCTGTAATTCTTAACTGATCTAAACTAAAAACAGCAAATGCTGTTATCATGGTGTGACAGAACAAATACACGTGAGTGATGTGTTACTCAAATGACACATGGAATTCTCGCAGATGTTTTCAGACGAACACCAGAGAAGCAAGTTAGACAGATGCTGCGAGAACTTGGTTCGTCGGAAGAAATGCTGGGCGCTGTCAAACAATCAAGGCATTTGATACATAGCACTTTCCCCAGCTAGCAATTTTTCAGTTTTTTATTTACCCAGGATATTCTTTACTAAATACAGCTAGCGCTTCGAAAAGAAATTTGCTTATTATGAATCCAAAGATCAGTGATTCCTCAAACTTTGATTACTCAAACACATAGACAGTCAGAATTATGCGGAATTGAAGAGCAAGCACGTGAAAAAAACTCCCTTTCTCGTTTTAAGAGTCGATACGAAAGGTTGCCGACATTGACACAGCTCAAATTATGCAATGACTCCTTGTAATGTCGCGGTTCGTCGTCCACAGAACCGAAAGTGCAAGCAGTGACGGATGAACGTCTACAGAACGTCTCAAATACGTCTGGATTTCGAAACGGAATCGAAGCCTGCAAACACTTGCGACGACGCATGAGAAGAGGAACCGGCTAAAGCATAAACACACAACTCACCGGTTGGCTACTTCGACGTCGACCAAGCAGCAACAGGCTGAGAACGTCACTTGCGGCGTCGTTCGGTCGTTCCCGGATTCAACGCAGCGCACACCGCCGGCGCGCCCGTTCGCGCTGACTCTAAGCACAGCAGCTCATGCATTGGATTCGGTGGCAGCCACCCGAGTGAGCGAAAAAAAAAAAATATCCGACAACTCAAACGCCAGCGCCATCGCTCGGCGCTGGCGGTGGCGCTAGCCGGACGGGTCTGCCGCTGCGCTTTGCTGTCGTCTGCAACCGGCAGCGCTCTTGCCGTTCCGGTGTGCGCGCGCGAGCGACAGATCGTCTACTGCTGCTGTTTCTGCGTCAGCGGTGTCGTCTGCTAACGTCGTTCCCTCTCTTTGTCCGCTGCTTGCACCCTTCACCTGATATCGGGTTCACAGAATTCGAAATTGTGCCCGTGTTCTTCTGAGGAAGCCAGTTTGATGTTGGTGGTTTGTTGAAGGCGGTTGTTATGCTGTCCCACCGCTGCCACCAGCAAATGGGGGGAACTAAAAGAAAGAAAAACTTGTTAGTAAGAGTGGTTATTTTGGCTATTCTACCAGCAATTCTCCTTTACTTGTTCTCTCTATGTTCTCGTGCTGGTTAAGTTTAATTAGAAAGCTGTGGGAAAAGTTCAATGAACAAATTGGATGCAGTATTGCATATTTTAAGGTAATATCTGCAGTTTCGCGCAAGTTCAGTTAGAGGTAGCTTATAGCTGCAAACATTCGCCAAGGCGAAGTGTCGTAGTATACGAATCGTTCGGGGGACTGACGAAGGTACTTAATGACCCTTGTTCCGTAAAATTTTTATGAATTGTTAGTATGGAGAACAGCGAACGATAGGCCGACTTATTGCAACATTACACTTAAGAGACCCAACGGTAGCCAGTATTTTTTGTCAAGAGTTATTACATGAACCAACAGCTTGCGAACATCAGTCAGTGCTGGTAAATTGATGAGTAAGCATATTAGGCATGTAAACGAGTCGTGCAAAGTGTATACTAAGGAAGGCTTCTACTTGAAGATGGTTGAATTCAGTCTGCCCAACCTATATCATGCCACTTTACAGGAAAGAGATGGATGTGGCCGAGGAAGACGGTGTGTTCAAGGTGCTCATTCCGGAGAACGAAATATGTTGTTGGTGGCTTGGGTAGAAAAGACGCTTCTTTCTGCAGCCCATAAGGGAGCACGGCTAAGCGTCTGAACGAAATAAACTGCGCTCCGAAAAAGGGAAGAAAATGGGCGGTGTGCCCATCTTGGGCGATCTGGAAACGTAATAAACGCGGTGTGAGTTTTTTACCAACTATATTTTGACACCTATCAGTTCCGCATTAGGCGCATCTCGCCAAAACAAGCGAGTAGTCCGAGCTGGTGTCTTCGTGCCAGAATGCGACAACAGACCCAACGTACCAGCTTTGGAGAGTGCTACAGGGATCGCTCGCTGTTGAGAATAAAGCATGCTGCCTTTTGTCTGCAAGCTTTTCATTTTTCCTTGCGACGTAACTGTCGTAGTCTTTCAGCAAACCATGGCGCCTTACATTAGAAGAAACTGATGATGATGGTGATGGTCGAGGTTTATAGCAATTCGCTTTGTTTAAAGATGTAGCGCTACTACGGGAACCTACACATTAAGTCAGCAAATCAATAAGAGCACGACCGTAACAATCGACGTGTCACAGCATCACGTGACTGCCGTTGTCGAAATGTTTCACTCGCTAGGGAAGCATCCCACAGTGCCAAACTGCTAACATACTATTTTTTAATATCTCTGGTTTCATAAATGAGCATCTATTGCGGGACTTATTACCATACATTCACATTAATACATTCATTTGCCTCGCTTAAGAAAGAACCTAAATAAAGAAGGCGCTTTTTTATTTTGCGCAGCCAATTTCCTCCCTGCTCAAGAACAAAACATAGCCAGCACACGGAGTATTTGCCTCCATGAAAGCACTTCCCGCCGTTTCACTTTGTAGCATGAGGCAAGAAAGAGCCACGTCATCGTTAATGTCCTGTTATTCACTCATCAACTCCTATAATACAGTCGACAGCCGCATAATTTGCTGAAACAATTACAATTGAGTTGACATCTACAATCGCATAGTTTCGATTGAAGATGTCAGCTCTGCGATTGAAGATGTCAATAGCTTGAAGGGAAAAACGATTGCTCGGTTACTGCCGTTACGTGTTTTAGAGCGAAAGCTCTACTACTCCTTGTCTTGTAAGGTCACAACTCTGAACGCGTGGCCTTGAGCCACCAGAACGCCGCCTGTTCCACTGCGCTACTGCGGGATTGGAGAGGTTATAACGGCTGCTCGCCGGTCTGGCATCTCTCCGCTCAACCAGTTTCCTCCGCTCGCCTTAAGGCCACGATTAAACCAGCCTAAAGAGTGGTCGACTTGGAACATCGCTGGCCCTTCCGCGCTCGCTTTTCCCATACCTCCTCTTGCATTTCCGCACTAGCGTGCGCTTCAGCATAAGCGGCAGGCTCAATACAATCATTCAGAACACATACCTAAACGGAATTCTAAGAAATGTCAAGCAAATACAAAGGCGCCTATGTTAGTAAGTTATAGGGAAGCCAAACACATCATGCACTCATGATAACTAGTTGTAGAAGGGTTAAACCTCAGCCACATTTCTTTCTACTCGTCTTTCTCTCCCCAAACTCCCTCCCCACGCAGAGTAGCATGTCAGCGATATTTTAACGCCGGCTAAATTCTCTGCCTTTCAATAAAGAGCTCTCTCTCTCTCTCTCTCTCTCAGCCGATATCTTGAATTGCCCTTGTGTAAAACAACTCGTGTTCTTGTTGTATGATTAGAAGAGAGCGGATGTTCCCGTGAAGGCTACATGGAACGAGTGAAAAGGGTTAGAACAATGAAGAAATTCCATTATATACGAATCTGATTATCCGGGACGTTAGACTAGAAGAAACGTGATATGTCTTTGCAAAATTATTAGTACTCGCTAACTAATCTACTTATCGCTAGTATGTGGCTATCGACACTGCAAGACTTGTAGCTACTGAGATGTCATTTCGTTCGCGTAGCTTTCGAGGGGCTCGAGAAAAAATCTCTTGTATATGCCCTGCAGAAAAGGTAAGAGTATATCACTAATGCTGCGAAGAATGCGAACCTGGGATCTTAGAGAGCGAAGAAAGTTACTTACAAAAAAAGTGAGATGACACACACACACACACACACACACACACACACACACACACACACACACACACACACACACACACACACACACACACACACACACACACACACACACACACACACACACACACACACACACACACACTTCTCCCTAAACAATTAAGTGGCCACCGCAGTGGAACAATGGTTACGGTGCCCCGCCGGTCACCTGAAAGGCGCGAGTTCGATCCGCCCGCGGCACTCACATTTTGAAAGGAGTGGAAGTTTCAAAGGCCTGTGTACTTGATTTAGGTTTGGTTGGTCGGGGCCTTTGTGAACGCCTCTAGCGGGAACGCCCGTGTGTGTGTGTGTGTGTCCTTTCATTCATCCTCCTGACCCTTATGATGTGTTAGAACTACACGCGCACATCCTCGTGCATTTTTTAAATGTGAAAACATGGGAACCTCGCGCATTTCGCGGCACTACTTCGTTTCTGCGGCGCTTATCAATTCGATGGAGGACGCTCGGGAGTTTAGTTTGAAAAAAAAAATTGGTGACTGTACACATCTTCCTTCAAGAAGAGTACAGCGATGTAGTCAGTGTTCCTTGAAAGGTCATTTCTTGACAAAGAGCAGCCGATGTCCAGTTGTATGAAACCACACTGCTAATTCTCGAGTGAGTGCAATGTGATAAAATATTTGGCTCACATGTTAATATACCTGGCGACAACTTTCTGTGGCAGAACAGCGAAGGCTATGGAGCCGAAGCGCGCACATTTTTGCTACGCTCCCGCAGGTAGTCCATGAACGCTAACTTTTGCACGATACATAGCGCAACATGAGACATGTCACCTAATTTTTTTTCTTTTTACTGTGCAAGATTATTTCATTGCTAATTTAGAAAGATTACCTCGTAATCGAATTTCGTTTTCTGCTGTTTCTAGTTTTCTGGTTACTGCTGCCCGTTCCACGTTTTCTTCACCCTCAAAACAACGATGGCGTCGCTCGGTTCAAGCAGGTTCGCGTCGCAGCGCGTAAGCAAGCATGAGCAAGTGTTCGTCGGCTGGTGTGAATTCATCGTAGAAAGTGACGCGAAGATAGTAATGTGTGGCAAAATATTATGTTGTATCGATACAATCTCGAGGAAAGGAGTTGTGCTGAGTACAAGCGATGCCACCAGCGCGAACGCAGTGTGCTATTATGAACAGTACATGAAATAAATGGCTCATTTCATTTGCTTGATTGGATATACATGGTTGGTGTTTTGGTTGCTTATTGCCGCTGATACGATCATTCAGAATGTGCACCTCGCTCGCAAAAGCGAAATCAAAATCTCGCGCGAACGGACTACTTGGCGTATTAACACATGTGCAGAAGTTCTGCCCATGTCGCCTTGACTGCGCTGCCACAGAAAGTTGTCGCCGGGTGAAGGAGCCTCCAAGACTGACTGGCACCATTTTCTGACTATGCTTAAGAAAAGGTTGCAGGGCTTCTTTAACGTTCACTGACAATGCACAGTACATGGGCCTCAAGCATTTCGCCTCCATCGAAATGCGGCCGTCAGGGCAGGGACTTAAACGTTGTCTCTTAAATGATGTGTAGTTGCCCTGGTAAGCAGGAAGCCGTGGGCACCGATTAACCGAAGTGCTTAATCGATGCTGCGGACATCGATTAAGCACTTTTTTTTTCTTCATCTGTACATAATAATGATCAGGTTTCTTCATCGTTGTCTGTTGTGGGTTGTCGTCTATAGTTAGCACTGTACATTGGGCGTGGTCCGTCCACCGCAACCTTAAGGCTTCATAAAACGGCAGCTTCACCATAGCTTCACAACATTCATTTAGTGTCGAAACATGTAAAACACTCAAGTGCATCTCCACTTACGTGGACGTTATCACACGTCAAGGTACCATCAGGTGGTCAAAAACAACTCTGAAACAAGCACTCCGACGTACCTCAAGAACATACCTTAGAATAGACACATAAAACACTATAATTCAATTTCATTTTTCAACGTTATACTGCAAAGGCAAGCCGTGTGGTCGCTGAGCCGTGACCACTCCCTGACAACTCATTTATTGATTTTTCCATGTCACGGTACAAATGTTTTACGGGTGACAGGAAACAAATGGGGACAAGATTGGCGCAACAAACTCGCTAATGGAAAGGTCAGTTAATTGCGACGCAAGTGCAATACAACGCTCCCCTTACGCTTTGAATAATTAGGTCGCTGAATCTTGCTAATTCTGTGCAATACAGCGAGGGCTACGCGTTCCTTCTAGCAGCCTTTGATCCCCGCCGATTAACATGTAATGGTTCTTCAACTGTATCGGGGCCTCATCGAGCAATGGTTGGTAGCGTAGAGCTGGTGATCAATCATCACTTTTACGAAACATGTAGCGGCATTTAACTGACTGAGGGGCGTCAGCCTTTAAAAGAACTGGCCCACTATCTAGATGGTGCAAATTCTCAAGCGCTCGGTTTGTGTAGTGTACATTAGCAAAGAGAAGGATGGACATAGCAATGACTGGCACAGGCGCCTGTGTAGCCTTCGCTGCGCTGTACGCATTTAGCGATGCAGGTATGACCGTGATGTCAGAAAGCGCGAGCAGAGAGCGTTTTACGGGTCAAGGCGATTAACGATTAACAGGCGTTTCACAACTGCAGCAGCGGCCGAGCTATATTCGCTGTTTATATGTACTCCCCTTTTTTTTATTAAGCGCCAGCAAATGCTGTTAGAATCGCGTGGAAAAAAAAAATAATGAGCCAGTTCGTAGGCAATGCACGTGATGTTATCGTGGGGCTGGCACATCGGTGATAACTCCGCCAGAGACGGGAATCAGTACAGCACCCTTTTAGATGGTAGTCGTTATCTTTCTTCGCTGCCACATTCGTACGGTCCAGTACGCAGGTGACGGACACTGTGGTCACATGTACACGCGGATGCCCGTGTCGCAAGCGTTGTGGACGCCCAAATACTTGTACGCGCGGCACGCCAGAAGGTGGTGCATGCCTACTACACGCGCTTGTATTCACGCCGCCACGCGCGTTTGAAGGTCGGCTTTGAGACATCTTCGAGGTGTTTTCTAGATGTATTTGTCCCTGTTCCCAAAACTATATCTCATCCTGTTGTTTTGAGTGTTCCTGTACCGTCAGTATATTCACACCGCCTAATTCATGCGATGGTATGCTTCGAGCCATCTTCGAGATGTTGAAGTATTCGTCTCTCTTCTCTAGCGTCTATTCCTTCCTAGTGTTCCTTCCTAGTATTCCTTCCTAGTACTGGCAGTGGAAATTATGAGCGTTGAGTTAGCAATTGCAACAGACGAGTTGACTAATATTTTCGACGTTTTACAACATCTTGACTCAGTTTACACATGCTCAGGCACGAGTTCTTGTAAGGTCATTTTTTGCACCGATTCCCTTCAATCCGAAGTAATAACTAAGCGAACAAGCGTCCTCCACCAAAAGGAGCTTTCTTCATGACTGCAACAGTAGGACCTATTTTTTTTTCATTATTATTATTATTATTATTATTATTATTATTATTATTATTATTATTATTCATGCTGCTGTTCAATAGTATTCCTGATTCATATATATTGTGGGCAATCATGATTGCCCACAATATCTCTGTCAACAGGAACGTGATGATTATGAAACCAAAGCTATAAATATTCCAACGTTGGGGCGTGTGCGTAGTTTCCTAACGATTTAATTAGGCCGTAATGCGCAAGTGCAGCCCCTGAATTGCCGCACAACGCTGGTCCGAACGCTTTTCGGTGCACTTGAGAGCGAGATCTGGGCGCCCTCCTCAAGCGCGCTCTGCTCTTCTGGGGCGGGCCACGATGACTACTAGATCGATGAGTCGGGTGCCACTCGGTTGGCGGGTTTGTCGGTCGGCTAGGGTTGCACGGTCGACGAGCACGACACAAGCTCGTTACGCGACGACGGCTTCGTCGGTAAAACCCTGCTTGTAGGAAGGCTGGGGGGAGGGGGCACGTTGCCGGTGGAGTGTAGCTGTGTAATCCCATGCGAACACAATAGGGCTGAGCGCCTCAGGCATACGCACAACAGCGAATAGCTAAGAGTGAGACAAAGAGAAGAGCGAGGAGACGGGCTGGTTACGCGCACAGATAGACAACGCAGACCATTTGAGCACGATGCTTTAGTGAATCGCATATCTATCTATCTATCTATCTATCTATCTATCTATCTATCTATCTATCTATCTATCTATCTATCTATCTATCTATCTATCTATCTATCTATCTATCTATCTATCTATCTATGAGCATTAGCTTGCTTGCCTTGCGACAGTTTCTCGCTGTAGAACTGGAGTGATAGGACTACGCTGAATGCCAGGACATTGCTTTCCATTAGAATGGAAAGATTGTGTTCACCTTCTAAATCAATGAAAGAGGTTCTGTGGATGGAGTACGGGTAATAATAAACACCGCATACCCTTCAGCGCGCCGTAACAGCTTGGAACACAATGACCATTTAACATTCCGCTACACTCTTAGCACGGTAACCTTTAGTTTATTTTATAGGTACATAAAAATGTGAAAACGTGCTCCTTTACTAAAGTTTAAAGCACTTTAACCTTTATAAAGAAGCATGTTTTCACATTTTCGTGTACCTATAAAATAAAGGTTACCGTGCCAAGAGTGTACTGCTTTCAACATAACGTAGCCGCAGCAGCCATGTTTCTGACTCGGAAACTTATTCTTTAGGTGAGAGAATGGCGTATGGTTCCGGTAGACGGCACGTACCACACAGCAGGCGACGTAGCAAATTAACAATCTTCACGCTCATAAGGTGAATAATACGAATCGGCGTCCTAAGTGCCGAACGTTGGTTTCCCCTACCATCGGTTTTCGTCTGCTACGACAGTGCGAAGTGGTGTAATCCAGGCGAAAGATGGCTCACCTGCGAAGTATTGCGCGTTTAAAACAACCGCACCGCAGCTGTAACAATAGGATTCATCTCTGGCCAGGTGGCAGGGCAGTCACGTGTGTCCCACGCCGCTACAGCTGTGCTTCACGTTCCGTGGCGCATTGTGTCCTGTTCCTGCTTCGCACGTACACGTACAAGTGCGCAGCTGGATTGTTCCTTTGTCTATCCTTTTATTTTTTCCACGCATTTTGAAGGAATGAGTGCTATCCGATGACTGGTTGGCGCCGTGCTCTTTGAGAACAACAATTCCCGGTGATAGGGCACATAGCACAGTCCTTGACGAAGCCGTAGAGTGGGTGACGACTGGGTAATATCCTTCCACGTCGTACAATATGAATTTAGCTACAGCAGGTGTAGCATTGTAGACACGCATGATGGTGATAATCGCAGCGTTTCCTAAACGGCTCCAGGTAAAGACGGTACTCATTTTGAGGCAGCGCATTCGGTTGACGCACGGATGCGTCAAAGCATATAAATATAATTTGATGGTTACTAATCAATCGAAGCTTGCTGTATTTTGTGATGAAAAGCACACGTGTGGTGGTATTGACCTACTGACAGTTACTATGAAAGCTACCTTGACGATCTTGTCAGGTGCCTGGACTAAGTAATAACCTATTCGGGGAAGGCCAACATCGTCACAACAATAATCCATGCTAGTGTTCTTGCGGCCAGGGCACCTCTGCTGACGAATGGAACCCAGTTTATACAAGTCCGCTGGGTGTCTCCTTGTATCATCTTTAGCTTCAAAGAAATTACGCGGGGGTACACTACGAACTCACCTTATGCAAAGTTCGAGCAGTAGTATTAGTGTTGCGACCGTGAGAGGTTACTTTAAATTTTCGAGATCTTCTAGTGCCAGGCTCCTCGTGGCATCATGATCCGGCGCGTAAATGGACACATTTGCGATGCCGCAATCCACAATGTAACATTGAGGCACTTGCTGTGGACCTGCCCAGGCGTATACATCTAAGCCGTCTTTGCCACCTCCGTGCAACAGGCAATTTGTCGGCAATGGAATATTTCAGTTTGTCAACTAAGAGGTTCTGTCAGCATGGACTGTACATTGATATATGTTCACGAAGGTATACAATACAGCCGATTCAAAGCACACCCATAACAACTACTGTTTGCTATCGAAATGTGAACACACTTCAGAGCGGTGTCGTGTTAAGGCGGAAGCCTTATGCGTTTCACGCGGAGATGTCGTTGAAATAACTGGCAATGACATTCTCGGCATATTGAAACCAGTGTCTCGTGTAGAGGACGTGCAGCTGTAGTCAGTTTTCATGTGTCTATCCAATCGCACTGAAATGTTCAATTCAATGCAGCAATATCCCTGGCAGGAACTCCTACGATATTCATAATTTGCAGGGTTTTAAGTCCCAAAACGACAATATGATTGTGGAAGACGCTGTAGTGGAGGGCTAGGGAAATTTTGACAGCGTGGTGCTCAGCGTGCACTGACATCGCACAGCACATGGGCCCCCTATAGCATTTTTCCTCCACCAGCCGTAGTGGTCCAGTAGTTGTGGCCCTTGACTGTTAACCCAAAGGTCGCTGGATCGAATCCCTGCCGCGGCGGTTTTGGCGAAATGTTGAGGCTCGCGTACTTTGCCATGTCAGCGCATGTCAAAGAACCACAGGTAGTCCAAATTTCCGGAGCCCTCCCTTACGGCGTCTCTCATAATCATACAGTAGTTTTTGAATTTAAGTCTAAGAAATTATCATTATTAGGATTTAGCGTCCATCGAAATTTGCCCGTTGCAGCCGGGATTCTATAATGCGATGCTCGGGTCAGCAGTTGGGTGCCATAACCAATACACCATCGCGGTTGGGTTTCCTGGGTAATGGCAAAAAAAAAAAGAACTTTTCCTGTATATCTCGAAGAATATTTCTTATTGAATGCAACCACTCTAACCTCATCATAAATATTTTAAATCGCTTCAGTAAGGATATTTTACAGTTATTTAATGACAGATTAACACACATCTTTGGTTTGACTCATCAATCAATAAATTAACAAACCAGTTTATTACTCTTAGTGCGAAGAGTAAAGAAAATAGAGAATGTGTAAGAACATTTCCAACAATGTTAAGAGAGAACAACATGTCGGACCGACCTTGGCGATTTTAGTATCGAGTGTTTGCGTGAAACATGTGTGCATACAAGACAGCTCTTGGTTCAGATGATGCATCGAGGGAACGTGTAAGCTATGTCACTGATGTCAAGTGCAGAAATTCCTCTGACAGATTGTACGCAGACAGCGTGTAGGAAGTATTGGGTCCATCTCATCTGGTTTGCACGTACATCCGTCAACGTCTCTCAACGCAACGTTGGCAGTTGGACCGGCCGGTCGTTTTGTGTGAAACAACAGAATCTACATCAGGCCTTGCGCGCTGTCACAGTAGGATAGTAAGAACGTGAGACATGGTTTATGCAATCTCATTTAGCTGATATTTGCATAAATATCGTTGACTAAGTTTAATATTAGAGCTGTGCCCCGCCGCGGTGGTCTAGTGGTTATGGCACTCGGCTGCAGATCCGAAGGTCGCGGGATCGAATCCCGGCCGTGGCGGCTGCATTTCGATGGAGGCGAAATGTTGAGGCTCGTGTGCTGTGCGATGTCAGTGCACGTTAAAGAACCCCAGGTGGTCGAAATTTCCGGAGACCTCCGCTACGGCGTCTCTCATAATCAGAGCTGGTTTTGGGACGTTAAACCCCACAAGACAACAACATAATATTAGAGCTATATGTTCGCATACTCCTGCTTAATGAAAAATATCTTTCACTTCTAGATTCCCCTACCCGCCTGCCTTTTAGACTGGCCTACATTCTCTTGACCCGTCACTGCAGCTGCGGCTTCTGCCGGGTCTTTCCCGACTTGAACAGACAGCGTCGCTGGCGGCGTCATTCTTCCGAAGATTTACCTACCTGCCGATCCACTAATCTGTCGCTCATTCACATGTTCACTCCACGGGGTCATCGTTCCTTACGTCCAACATCTGGCCAGCGCACTAGCATACTAATTCACCAAAGGCTTACGCGCCCACAGGCTTATTGACAGACCCGCCTGCAGACCAACGCATTTACCAGACACAGACAGACAGACAGACAAACAGATAGATAGATAGATAGATAGATAGATAGATAGATAGATAGATAGAAAAGCGGTTGAGGATAGAACTACACGAAGGGAGCGCTGTGTTTGCACACTTTTGTGCCAGTCCTTGGCCTTTGCGCTTTTTTGTAACTTATAGAATATGAACACACGAACGTTGGCTCTTCTGAATGATAAGTCAGCATGTGTTTGTTTCGCGGAGCAATTCAAGAATAAAAATGTGAGACACGAACGCACATATCATTCGGGAAGGCCGTGCCGTCACGCCGCTATCGAAAACATTGCCGAGTAGCCTGCCAACTTATTGCCATTCGGCAGCGATGACTGCGCGTCGGCTGCAACACGTACGGTTGGCGGGACTGCATCGGGCGAATCTCGTCACCGCGGACGCGCATGGCTACGTGTTCACTGTTGCGTATAACCAACACCAGGTAGCGATACAAACAGAGAAAGCTGCTGGGAGGGAGTGGTCGGAAGAAAGCGAACCCACAATCAGGAAGGGCAGTGATGGGGCGAGTGGAAGGGCCGTATAAAGCGGGAAGTTTACCGGCTCTGTCACGGGTACGGTGACACATAGGGACCTTGGCGAGTTAGCTGGACGTCACCGTGGTGACCGTGATCGCGTTAGGGATGAATTGTTCGACAACAAAGCGAATGCTCTCGCTTTATTTTGTTTCGATTTTTTTGTTGCTCTCTTGTCGTGCTTGTTTTGATGCTTTGGGTCTTTTGTTGGGCCATGACCTTATGGCAGACGACCTTAATACCTTACGAGACTAGTTTACTGGCATCTGCCAGTGAATTCTTTCCAATCCAGTTTTTCGCTGAGTGTGATGATTACTTCTCAGATTACCTCTTTGTTCACACGATGCACAACAAATGAAGGAACTCATTCCGTAAGAAATAAAAAGAACACGCTTAGAGGAGACCATTGCGTGGGCAAGCATTTCATCTTTTACACAACTCAATGAAAATTTTGGTTAACCTAAGCCAAATGTAGCTAACACGGCTCAATAAAAAGCCAGCACAACACTCGCACGATCCTTCGTGAGTTTAAAAGAGCTATAACTAATTTCGCTAAGGGAAGCTTAACGTAAAGACTGCACAACTCCTGAGGAATTGCAAAAAAGACAGGCTTATAAATCTGGTACGGGTCCCCGGCCACTCGGCGAATCCTGAGAATGTGGAGGCGCATCGCGCGGCCCGAGCTTCAATAAACTAGGAGGTGAGCCCCTCGGACTCGGTTTTTCCTTCTGAGACGGTGGTTTTATGCCACGACCCGTCAGATTTATATAAGGACACCAGAGGCGTTTACGCACCCTCGATGAGAATCTCGCAAGGGCGCAGGCGACATTCCTTCACCGGATACAGACTCCTACACAGATCCGTATTGGCTGGCCATTATTACCGATCGAGAATTCGTACCAGTCAGTCAACACTGTAGTGCAGGTGAATCGGCTACACACGATGCAATTATGCGGTGCTGAGAGGGTTCAGCTCCCCTACATCGGTCTTGCCAGATCGTTCTTAAGTGACCAGGGAGGAACTCATCAGGGTCCCCGAAATGTGGAAGCAGCTAGCTATCGCCGGCTGGGCCCAAAATGGTCGCTTTTAGAGTGGAGACAACGTGGGGCGGAGCAGCAGAGATTTCTGTAAATAAAATCGTTACCACCATCCTTTTCTTACACCATGAACACACTTGAGGGCAAAAAGCAGGTTAGCCCTGATTCCTCGCCGATTTCCCGAACCACGTACCATTATATTTTTCTTTCTTTTTTTAGATGCGAAGCAGCTTATGGCGGGGTGGGGGGGCGGCTCTGTCCCTCCCTCCCGCGGCGTCCACCCCCACTGCGCATGCGCGTCCCCTCCCCCCTCTCTCTCCTCTCTTACGCTCTTAAGCTGCTTAAGCATAAGCTTAAGCAGCTTATGGCAGGGACCCTGTCCCTCTCGCAGCGTCTACCACCCCCCCCCCCCTGCGAATGCGTGTGCCCTCCTCCTCTCTCTCCTCTCCTACGCTCCCCCCCTTTCTCTCCTCTAGGAGTCCTCTACTCTACCGAGCGGCGCCAACGACAAGTGGTGCGACAGCTGCATACTCCGCTGGCGGCGCCACGGTAGTTCCGCGGTATGAAAATGACGGAGAGCGCGTGCCTCATTCTCTCTCCTGTGCAGCGCCGCGATGAGCGCTCGGGCCATCACGCAACCACCACGTTCTCTTATACATTCTCATTCGTCCTCTCAATAAAATTACACCATCTCCCGCTCATGCTAACCATATCCCCACTGCTTAGCATCCACACATGGTCCCCTTTAGCGGGAGATGGAGTCATTTTTATGTCGCACGGAGATTGCTGTTCGCAAGTGCCAATAACTGGCGTAAGGGGCGACAATGGCGTAAGGGGCGACCTTATTGATTGGTGAAGTGAGAATGGAAATTACGCAACGACACTAACGGATTACTAAATACGCGAAAACTGGGAAAATGACACCGCGAAAGAAGACGCAGGTACTGATCCAACGGAAGGAAAATGGTGCGTTCGCCATCGGTGTGGATTTTCGCAAAACAAACAATGAAAGACTAGTCCTAAACAACTCCTGCACACTTCTGTATGCATCAGAGATTGTACTCAGTATGCGTTATTGTTTAGCAGATACATACTTCTTTTAAAAAATTCAAGGCTTTCAATGCATTACATTGTACACGGGCATAGCGCAAGGTTGTTATTTTACAATTCTCGGTCATTTTTTTTATAATTCCTTGCGAATGCCAGGAAACGTGGAAGTTAAAAAAAATTGGCACACCGCTAACGCATAGGTACTGCAACATTTATATGGCGCGAAATTTCGAAGCGTGTTAAAAATTCACTCCATTGGGGAGCACACCGGAATAATTTTCCTTATAATGAACCTATAATGGCTCAGCACCATTATAGCACCACGCATTATTTGCACGTGAGAACAGGGGCACCGCTATAGATTAACTAAGCGGTAATTTTGCGACTGCCACTCATCGTTTCTATTACCGTGCTTGTTCCTATGGAAAACAGTGTAGAATGCCCAAAATGTGAGTACAGACAGATTGTTATGTTGATATAAGTATTTGATGACACATTAATAGAAAATATAGTTGTTACCAACCAACCAACCAACCAACCAAACAACATTAAAGGACATCAAGCTCGTATACTTGAAAGGAGGTTCGTATTACGTCCTGATATGTGTGCAGCAAGTGCACAAATCTATTAACACGAGAATTCGCTCAGTTGGTCGTTGTCATAACAAGGCGGCCGCCGGGGCAGGGCCCCAAACCCATGTTCCAGAAATGTAGCGCAGAACGTCTAAGGGGAATAAGCCACGGTGGCGGGCATTGTCTGCATCTATCTACATCGTCTCGCAAACCGCTCGGGCCATCGACTCGCGTACGCTTCCTTCGATCTAAGCGGCCTCATCATTCGCTACGACTGCAGGTCGGAATCGGGTTACGACTCGGGGCCGGGGTCGGCCGGCGCCTCCCCGATGCCAATGTCTCGTCCGCGTCCCCACAGTGCATAGGAATTTTGTTCTTGTGCTCAGCTTGTATACATTGTTACCGATCGTAGGCAGTGATGGCGCCGAATCGTAGCTCGGTTGTGGCGGTGGAGCCCAACCGGATCGTATCTTGACGGCAACTGGGTGAGCGAGCGAACGAAGTTATAGCGCGACGTCTTTCCTGATGTATTGTGCATTATCTTGTCTTCTGTCCGCCGCTGTGGTGCAGTGGTTACGGTACTCGGCTGCCACCCAAAAAACGCGGGTTCGATCCCGGCCGCGGCGGTCGCATTTTCGATGGAGGCGAAAATGCCAGAGGCCCGTGTACTGTGCGTTGTCGGTGCGCGTTAAAGAACCCCAGGTGGGGCAAAATTCCTGGAGCCGTCCACTACGGCTTTTTTATACTTTCTATCTCTTTCAGTACCATTCCCTGAGCCCCATGGATGCTTAGCCTTGCGCCCGACATGGGCTGCAGAAATTAGCGTCCTTTCCTTAGCCGAACCACAATCATCATCACCATCTTGTCTCCCCTTCAATCTTTGTCGAGCTGGTCGCTGGAAGCTGATGTAAAACCAAGCAATTTATCCACTGCAAAGGTGGAACGCGTGCATAGATAGATAGATAGATAGATAGATAGATAGATAGATAGATAGATAGATAGATAGATAGATAGATAGATAGATGTTGCAACGCCTGCAGCTGTATTCCGATCAAGAAGACTGTGAGAGTTGGCATGAGTGTTTGTTGTGAAGGCGCAGAGAAAGAAGCCGTGATAGCACGCTGTAGTGAAAAGGCGACCTGCTGGCTTTCTTGTCGACTAGTGCATGCCCTATACGCCCTCGGTTCATTGACGCCGCAACAGTATAACGCGGAGTTCAAGCACAGGCACATGCAGCGCTGCTTCGAAGGTCGCCGCCATCGTCCGTCTCCGCAGGTCACGTCAAGTTGGCCCCGACCTGCACTGACAGCGTGTTCCAAATGTTGTGTGCGGCGCGCTTTCGCGCAGACGGCGCTGGCATTCTCGGGAACAGGAACATGAAAAAAGAAGGCAAAATAAGCATTTCTTTTTCTTTTCTTTTGTTCTCTTCTTTCATTTCTCTTTTGTGGGTTTTTTTTTTTTTTTGCTGGTCTTCGGTCGCGGAGTCCTTCGGCCTCTTCAGTGACAGCTACTAAAGGCTTGCGTTCGGATTAGCAGCTTTCCGGAGCCGGCTGCAGCTAGTGATTGACGAGGACTGCAAGACGTCAAAACAGGCCGCTACGAACGTGAGCGTGGAATAAACGAAAGAAGATAAACGTACCTTATGTCTTCGTATACTGTCTTAATAAATAATGACAGGTAGTATACATCGAAAATTTCACCATTATAAAAGGAAAAACGTAGCATTGATTAAACAAGTTGACTAAATAATAGGGTGGCTTATCTTTTCATTAAAAACATCATTGAATAATTGGACTTCTTCATTCATTCAAAGACTGTGTGAACAAGCATTGGGTTGACTTGCCTCGTAAGCGCAGTTATTGATCGGCGCAGTGGGCAACATAGAATTGCTTTGTCTTTTTTTTTGCTCTATTGACTATTTAGTCATTCATTATTACGGAATGCGCGTACAATCCACCTACACATAAGCTTAGCCGTTTGCGCGTGATGCTGGGTCAGGTGTGCAGTCACTCATGTTCATTGCATAATCAATCGGCGTTGCCAGATTCCGCCCCTCATCAGCATGTGGCTGTCGCTGCAAGGATCGAACACGCATTCTTGTGCTGAGCAGCTCAGCATCATTATGGCCTTTGAGAGCTCGCGGCTTGCGAATGCTAAGCGAACGATAAAACGACACCTTTGAAAACGGCTAAATACAGCACGCTTTCTGCACACTCCGCTGGCCCAGACAGGGAGCAGACAACGCATTATACCTGTCTGAACAAGCAAGCATCCGGGTTTTAACACTTTCGTGCTTTCTGCTACAGTGTCTACAAGCGTGGGCTCCATCCTAACTTGTGGCCGTCGTCGCGTGCCAAGCGGATATCAAAGCCAGGAGGACGTGAGAGCATCGCACGCTTGCGTGTGTTAGCGCAGCGCGAGTGCGAACCTGAAAGCGTGTTAGGAACGTTTAACAGACACAAACTGGGCAGCCCGCCAAATGGGCAGAGTGCGTTCGGCGGCGTAAAAGAAGAACGGCTAAAGCGGACAAAACGAGCCGTGTAAATGAATTGGGCTTTTACTGGGAACAGTTTCTGAAGCAAAGACAGAGCGACAGATACAACAGAGATAACACGAACAGCCTAACCCGACTTGTGTCTTGTTTCTTGCACAGCTTTGTGCAAAATTGGGATATATTGATAAGAGACGCAGGGAGGAAAGAAAACGAAGTTTAAGTTTCTATGACAGACAGACAGACAGACAGACAGACAGACAGACAGACAGACAGACAGACAGACAGACAGACAGACAGATGCAAGGACAGGTAAAGAAAATAGGAAGGTGTTCATTCCGTGAAAAATTGTCTCTACTTGTGGTCAGCGTGACTGCTTACGGGCGAGGTGGTGGAATATTATTGCGCACTCAACCATGCTGGGCCTACGACACCAGGTCCTGACAGCCGCATACTTACAGTAACAAGGTACCAACTGAGTCTAACACGTGCGTCACGTGCCGCACAAGCAACCAAACAATTGGCAGCGCAGGCAGCGTTCCCATCACCTCCACGTTCCTCACTTCACAGAAGTGGCACACATATAGAAGTCACTTTGATGGCAGCGTAACATTTCAGTCGGTACCAGACCACTATGGCATCATCGGCAACGAGAATGTCGATCATTCTGCTAAACAGGCTCACGAAATCGGAGTGTGGGAAGCAATCCCACTATCGCGAACGGACGCAGCAGCAAAGCTTCGGTTGCTTGCGCGGGATATGACTACATCGATGGGGAACGCTCCTAGTTGACTGCATGCCCCGCTTCACCGCCTAGACCCATCACTCCAACTTCAAGTTCTTTCAGGACTACTCCTATCAGAAACAACCGGTCTCTGCCGCTTATTGCTAAGGGTGTCATTTACGAGAACCTTAACATATCGTTTTGGAATGACATATAGTGGTGCCTGTGATCACTGCGGCAGCGAGGAAACGATCGGTCACATCTTTTGTGATTGTCCGCTCTACTGCATCCAACGACAGTCCCTCTCTGCTGAAGTGGCAAGCCTCGATGGCTGACAGCTGTCTGACCAAGCAATATTGGAAGGCCGGAATGTTAAAGTTTCGCAACAGAACGCGAGAAGGGCGCTGCTCAAGTTCCTGCGAGCAACGGGCCTCGTTGCACCACTTTAATACTGCAGTGTTTGAGTGTGTGAGCTTAGACACCCTTCTCTGTCACTTCCTGTTCTTTCTTACCTTCCCGTCTCCCATTACCCCTTCCGCAGAGCAGGGTAGCAAAGCGGAAATTTCTCTCTGTCGAATCCCAGCCGCGGCGGCTGCATTTCGATGGAGGCGAAATGTTGAGGCCCGTGTGCTGTGCGATGTCAGTGCACGTTAAAGAACCCCAGGTGGTCGAAATTTCCGGAGACCTCCACTACGGCGTCTCTCATAATCAGAGCTGGTTTTGGGACGTTAAACCCCACAAATCAATCAATCAATCAATTTCTCTCTGGTTAACCTCCTTGCTTTCCGCACAACATTTCTCTCTCTCTCTCTCTTGATGGCAGCAAAATAAAGTAAAGGAAAAGTACTCAGCAGCCATTCCACTCTGCGAAAATTGGACGACCAGTGAACCATGCAGCACATCACATACGATCTGGAGGCAAAAATCGATTTACTCAACGTTACTGTTAACGCAAACGCATTACTTGACTCCAGAGCCGTAAAATCCAGCGTCTGCCATCACGCTTTCGGCGTGAATACGCAGGAAAAGTCATGTGACAAAGTGGTGACACCACTACGTAATTTCGTGGTGGCGTCGTTACCACGTGATAGCGTGAAAAAAAATGGGATGACGTCGTCAAGAGTCGTCCGCTTTTTCCTTATGTGTGATGTCTCCATTGTGTGACCTCTCCGCATCGACGACGGCCAGGGTGGAAATTATAGCAAGGTTCTAACAGCTACGCCGTACGAAAAAAGAAAGAAAAAGCACAACGGGTATGCGGCGCAGAAAGTATGTATGTGCCAAGCGGCTAGTAACATAGAGTAGCCATGCACAGTATTTTATAGCAAGTGAGTGGGAAAGAAGAGCGAGGGTAAAGCGTGGGCATTGCTTTTTACAGTACAGTTTATCAAAGGGATGCGATAGGGACGTGAGGGTGAGGAGGACTGATGTAATGGTGAGGAAGAGGAAAAGTAGGAGTTGTGAAATGGCGAACCTTAGCGTAGCCATGTTACAGTACAGCATAGCAAGGGGTGGGAAAGAGAAGCGAGGTTGTAGAGGAATGATGTGAGGGAGAAGTAGGTAAAGAAAGAAAGATGACAGATGACGATGAAGAAAGATGAAGAGACAGCTGAATCTTCGTTCGCCAGGTCGTGGCGCTTGCTTGCCAGCTCCGCTTTTTAGTGAGAGTTCCCAAGCCCCGAACTGACTTTTATTGATTTTTTTTTTCTAGGGGAACCACGTGGATATCCTGGAAAGCGGGCGAAAAGTCCACGCGTGAGCGTCTGCACGTGGGGACATCGTTAAAGGGGCAGTTGGATCAGTGCACCAGAAGGCGAAGCATAAAAAATAAATAGAGAAAGGAAAGAAAGGAAAAAAGTGAGATATCAGGAACGCTTGAAGAGGAGGCAGAGCAAAGGATAAATAAACGAGGTTTCGATTGGTGCCAGCTGACTTCGGGCTGAGATGAACCTTACGCACGCGATCGGTGAAAGGTCTACGTGCCTTATCGAGGTCTCCAGACACGAACACCTTCCTTTCTTTTTTTCCAATATCGCTTCTCGTGAGGAGAGCTGCGCTTGCACTGTGGGGCCTAGTCGTACACTCTGTTCCATTTCATAAAAAAAAATATCCAGAACAGCACCGGAAGAAATGCTTAGAAGGAAGTCAGTTTGCGTTAGAAAGCAATCGTTAGTGAAAATGCACTATAATAGGCTTTTGCGTGAGCTCAGTCGCCGTATGCAGCCTTTAAAGGGACACTAAAGGCAAATATTGAGTTGAGCAATGTTGTAACGTTAGGTTTTTATGATAACTAGTTCACCGTTCCTCGGAAGAACAGAGTAGCTCTAAGTGAAAAAAACTAACAAAATTGAGGAATTGGGAAGGCGCCCTCTGTCCCGGTGTGTGGGTATTCATTTATTTTTCTTAAAGGACCTCAGCGCACCTATTTTGAGTACTCGGCTACTGCTCAAAATTAGGAATTTAAAATGAATGACATAAAATGAAGATCAATAAATTTGCAGTAGACGCAGATGTTGCTGCCTATCACGGCCGTGGAGTTCAGGGCGCCACCGTGAGCTCCACGGCCGTAATATGCAGTAATGAGAATGAAAGAGTGTAAAGGAGAGAAACGGTGAGGTGGAGGCCTGCGGAAATTTCGACCACTTTGGGTTATTTAACGTGCACTCATATCGCTAAGCATTTTCGACTCAATCGAAATTGCGACCTCCACTGGCGGGTTTGAAACCGCGTCCTTCGGGTCCCAAACCAAGCGCCATAATTACTCCACCACTGCGGCGCAGAATACTTATTTATTTTCTTATTTGTTTGTTTGCTTGCTCCCAGCAACTACAGCCCCGAAGGTTTATCGCAGAAGTGGGCAAGGAGCACTGAACAAGAATAATTAGTAATATACAAAAAAAAATCATCGAGTGGTAAAAATCTCGCGTAACCAGGCAGAGCATTCCACAATTCTATAGAATGGACGAAAAAGTACGCAGCTTACGCTAGGTCGAGCAAGGCCATATCGCAGCGAAGCTGGCCGATGGTTTACGATGGTTTACTGAAACAGGTCATGTGATATTTTAGCGTGAACATGCAACGTGACATTTTGTTAAGTGATTTTGGCGGGAAAATGTCACGTGATCATCCAAGGTTTATACCTCACGCAATGTCGCGTGGTGCTGCACGATGCCTGACAAATTACGGCTAGCTTAAAGAGATTCGCTGTTCAAACTGGCACGCCTGACAAATCACGGCTAGCTTAAGCAGCTTCGTTGCTAAAAACTCTGTGTAAGCGCATCAGTACGATGGTGAAAAGTAGACATTTTAAGGTGATGTCTGCTTGGTGTAGGTTCAGGGTGGGGGGGGGGGGGGGGGTGTGTTTGCTAAGTAGGGGAATCGTGGGGAGTTAGAGTATAAAGAAACGTCAAACATCGAGTCTGATGAGGAGAAGAGATTCTGGTAAGTTAAGACTACGAAGATGGCAACTAGGTGTACATTACCTGTCAAAGCTATACACAAATGAAGCGTAGAGGTATTTTTTTTTTTTGGACAGAATCAGTTTTGTCGATGTCAGATATTTTGCGCCGGTTCCACGCAATAGAGCCCTACTCGAATATGCGTGTGCTAAGTGATGCGGAGCGTAATGTCCGTTGCAAGTATAGCCTAACCTTCCAAGCGCACAGTTGCACATGGGTTCAATTTGATACGACCAAGATAAATCTTGAGTAAATGCAAGACCTAGATATTCGTGCAGACTATTATCCCGTATACTGTTTGCGAATCATTTTGACAATCATTAACGTTAAATTTATACCGTGTTTTCCTTATAACCCGTCACGTTTAATCAACTGCAAGCAGGCCATGTCATTTCGCACAATTCGAACATTCCAAGTTCAGCTAACGTAAGTATGTTTGCCATCCTTATTACGTTTCTCGCATTGCTGGAGATACACTTGTTAGCATCCCATTTTCCTGCCAGCATGCCCGGTTGCACAGTCGTCCCCATATCCCTCGGAGGAGTCCTAAATTTCCCTATGGGGGGACGAGGCTAGGCGCGTGCACTATATGCCTGTATACGCGCTGCAGTAACGACCTCTGCGCTGTGGCATTCCCCAAGGGCGTGGCGCACCACACCGGACTCCTCTTTCTGTCATGCCCGACTCGCCGTAGGATGAAGAAAGCGGAGCTCTAGGCGCGTGGCTACGTACTGATGTCGCATTTGTCGTCGCCCCTGCTAACGCACCTTTTTCTTTTCTTTTTCTTTTCTTTTTTTGCGAGACCACTCTTCCGTTCCACCCGCGGTCGCTGGATCAGGGTGAGTCGAAATTGTTAGTTAATACGCTGAAACCACACTCATAAATGAGAATCAAGCAATCAGAGTCGAGGACATCTTAATAGACAACGTATTTGCTTCGCGCGCGAAGTCGAAGAGGAAGCACAAGGGGCACACACACGTGTGCACAATTGTACGTCTGAAGGGCGCACTCACTCACTCACTCACTCACTCACTCACTCACTCACTCACTCACTCACTCACTCACTCACTCACTCACTCACTCACTCACTCACTCACTCACTCACTCACTCACTCACTCACTCACTCACTCACTCACTCACTCACTCACTCACACGAAAGCAAATAATGACATCGAAGGAACACAGTTTGTCAACTTAGATACGGAGACGCCCACGATTATTTAGTGAATTCCTAGTGGTGACAGTGCCTTGTCTCTAACTGTTCAGATGGTGGCCACATAAGTTTCATGTGTTCACTTATTTCACTTCACTGCTTACTTCAGTGCTTACGCGCTTTCGTTGTGCAGTATTTGATGCGACCAATATTTTTCACTGTGTCAGTGTCAACTTCCTATCTTACTTTGCTTGCTGTTTAGATGACCTATTAGTGAGAAGATGCAAATGCATCCGCAGGATAAGTTAGGCTTTCTCGAACAGGCAACAGTTCCGTAGCAAATGAAAAAGGTGGATAACCTATGCCGAACAATTTCTTGCCAGAACATAAAAATGTTGCCCTGTTAGACAGCCTGATAATTTGTTAGGTGGATGGAGCTAACGAAGGTCGCTGTATGCTTTCAGGTCCAGCTGTACGTTTGAAATAGTACTTGGTGCTGCTGCTTTAGGCACATGTTAAAAGAACACAATACTTTACAGACTCAGCTAATAACGCAGTATGGCTTGGTGCTATTACTGGTAAAATTCTACAATATTCGGTGAACCCTTCAATGAAGTGCAAATTACATGGACAAAATACAACTCTGTTGCGACTGAATTGTCCTTGATGAATATCTTCAAGTTCATTTTAGCAATTTGTTTTCTGTCATTTCTAAGTTGCTTGTCGAACCCTTGTGCCCTGCTCTGCTCATCAGGACACTGTATCGTTGCCAGTCATTATTGGAACGCCTCTCAACTTCAGGAATAAAACGTCACCTGTTCTTAATGACTTCCATACGCGTTCCTTTGTCGCTGCGTTGAAATTCTTGCTTTAATCTTGACACTCATGCAGTATCCATATCTTTGCAGATCTTCCAGGGGCTGAACGGGCTGCACATGTCCCGCCTACAAAAAGAAAGAAAAGGAGACGTGCTGGCGTTCGCAAATTATGGTCCAATATCTACTACTTTGTGATGTAACCTAGATAACCTAGAAAAATGTTCTATGAATAGTTCTAGTTAGGTTAGATTTTGTCCACCTACCAAAAGAAACAAAACGAGACGTGCTGGTGTTCGCAGATTATGGTGCGATGTCTACTACTTCTTTGTGATGTAACCTAGAAAAAATGTTCTGTGAATACTTTTAGTTAGGTTACGTTTTCTGAAGTGCACAATCCACTGCTCAACTGCCAACGTTCTTTTTCCTTTGTGGGCATGAATTCTAGAATGTATTCTTGTACTGTACAACAACCACAACAATTCGCCGCTCTACAAGAATTCTCGGTAATTCTGCTCATATTTTTGGGGACAAGCGCCTCCAGCAGCAATTCGAGCATTCTGTTACTTCTCACTGTTATCTTTCTAACCACTCTCCCCCTTTCTCCCCAGTGTAGGGTAGCAAACCGGAGACTAATATCTGGTTATCCTCCCTGCATTTTTTGTTCATCTCTCTCTCTTGTTGCTTCCAGAAAAATTAACTTTAAGCCCCGCCACAGTGTTCTAGTGGTTATGGCACTCGGCTGCCGATCCAAAGGTCGCTGAATCGAATCCCGGCCGCGGCGGCTGCATTTCGATGGAGGCGAAATGTTGAGACCCGTGTGCTGTGCGATGTCAGTGCACGTTAAACAACCCCAAGGGGTCGAAATTTGCGGAGACCTCCACTACGGCGTCTCTCATAATCAGAGCTGGTTTTGGGACCGTTAAACCCACAATTCCATCAATCAAAAATTAAGTTTAAGCTGTAACATAATAAAAGTGATCGTAGAATAGACATACGCACACGTAGAAAGAACCTTTGTTAGCGTGCAGTTCTTTAGCGCACATAGCAACATGCCCTTAGGGTCACTAGGCGCACTCAGATCGCGAGGTAAACACTCGGGAAGTTACTTCCGCTCGGTGGCGTGCACCGACATTCAGCGTCATCGACCAATGGAAGGCATGAGCGCATACGGACATACACGAATAGTGTAGCACGAACACTCACCCACCGTGCATTAGGAACTGCAGGAGCAAGCACTCGGTACAGTATACACATTCATGCAGAGTTGTGTTCCCGAAAATAAGCAAACGCCTTACGCACGATCGTTCCCTCGCACTAAGCCTCGCTCTTTGAGGAACGACTTCGGAGCACGGTAGGAGCGGTGAAATGGAAATCGATGCGACGTTCGCTTGTTCTTCGTCAATGCAAGAGGCAGTTCGTTAGACGAGAGAAATGCCAACCGAGGGAGAAGTAAAGTGCTCGGTATTTGGCAACAAGAGGAAACAATGACGGAATATTTGTAGAGAGGCATAGAAGGTTCTCGTCATTGAAGAATCGGAGGGCCGTCATTGACGAATGCTTTCCACGATTTTTTTTTCATAGCGAACTGTTTACCCCTTCGTAGTCGGAAAAGTTCGTGGAGTAAATACGAAATGTGAGGTCAACAGTTGAAAGCAAACGGCATATCTTTCTTAGAAATCAGGCATACAGCATAGAGCTCTGCGCAGTCGAGGGCTTCTCGGTAAACGTACATGGTTTAGTGGAAACTAGTATTGTGGGTTGAAAGAATATAAACATATTCGCATCTTTGATGACTAGACCAAGACGCTCTTACTAAGAAAGCTTGCACCACTTCTGTGCCCCAAAAGAAAGAGCCCAGAACTACAAATGATTGATTGATTTGTGGTGTTTTACGTCCCAAAACCAGGCATGGGTACCGAAGCGAAGAACCTTGGAATTATGCACAGGAAGTTAACCGACTATGCACGATATAAAACGGGGTGCTGTATCAAGTTTCGGCTCAGCGAGCATGCGAATAATTTAGTCAAGATATCGAGCACACATCTTGCTGACCACTGGAAAGCTTGGAACAAGTGTGAACCACAGTTTCGCTGCGTGAAAATTTAAGGCAAAAAAAAAACCGCTCGTGATATGTTAGAAGCGGATTTTATCTGTAATCGAGTGATAATTGCGTAAGCGATACATCAATTGTATAGTGTATGAAGAAGAAGCGAGATTTATATCGCGCATGGTGGGTAAACTTCCTGAGTATAATTCTAAGGTTCCTGGCTTCGGCACGCCTACACAGCTTGTGGAGATATGCATATATACAAGTCACCTATCTTCACCAAAATCAGATGTTAGTTTGCGCCGGTATTGTCCTGCTTTTTTTTCTTGTGTGTCCTCTTGTCGTGCAGAATCCCTATGATTTCCATGTCAGCGTGATCTCGCTTTGACCAATCAAGTGTAAGCGCGTGTGTTCCAAATCTAACGACGCATTCACCTCGCATACCATATGAACACCTCAAGTTTTCTACCGAAGAAAGAAAGAAACCACAGCACTGATAACAAATCTTGATGTCAAAGCATGATGTCGAGGCCATACAAGGCTATGTTGGTAGATATAGCGTCGCTTGGTAGCTAGGCAACGTCATTTCAACGCCATATTTGCTGACACGACAATCTCGAAAAGTTTAAATAGCTTCTCTGTTAAAAAGAGCACGACAGAGAATTACTTGCGAGGTAATTCGTCGCACAATATAATACTACAGCGCAGAGTTGGATATGACCTGCGGGATCAATGACCTCATATACGTTTTTTTTAGTAGTAGTGCTTTATTTTTCTTCGCACGTAGCCAACGGTACTTTGTCCTTATAAGTCTGAAACTGCGCTAAACTTATATGTCCCGCAAAGCTTAAGGCTGTATGGCCGAGACACGAATTTTTACGGTACAGTGAACCGTACGTAACCACGAATGGTTACGTAAAGTGAACTGTACGTAACCATTCGTGCGTTAGTTATTTGAGCCCAAGGCGAAAAAAAAAGTGCACAGTGCAATGTGTAACAGAAAGATAAACTTTGAAACAAGCTCGCTTGAAAGCATTTCCGCTACCTCAAACAATTATTGGAGATTAAAGAGACCCAACTCCGGCTCCCTTCAAAGGCGCTCCCGCTTTTACAAAGCGATTTCTTTTTTATTAATTATTTTTGTAACTCCAGGCATTCACTCACAGACAGTGGGTCGCTATGACTTACCAGTGCTAAAAGAACATGTGAAAAGCCGAGTAAACAGGCTAGGTAGTCCTTTCATCTGGGCTATTGAAAGCACAGTGCGGCCTGACGTTGTAGCCCCCTTTGATGTAACGACGCTGCAAAACGCCGCCCGAATGCTTTGAACTGTACATGTGCCTCGACTCGTCAAACAAATGCAGCGCAACGGACGCTACGCCGTGGCCCGAGGTGATCGATCGATATGACTGTAAGAAGCGGGTCTCTGCGTTTGAACTTCACTGACGGGCAGTGTTTCTCCGTATTACGGAAGTGTACCCAGTGTGCTTTGAGTCGCGGGTATAACATTGAAAGGCGCCGTAACAAAAACTAACTAGATGACTAACCAACTACCTAACTGAAACTAACTGTTCTAGTAGCTTAGTGGTCAACAATATATTGAGTATCTAAAACATTAGTAGCCAACTTAGTTAAAGCATTAGTAGTAAACGAATTGAGTATCTAAAACATTAGTAGTCAACTAGGAACTAAGTAAACCTGGTCAAACGGCGCTCCTAGTAGAATTCGCAAGTTTCGAAGCGTTGCCTAGTGGTATGCAATTCTCGAAAGAGCATGTCAAGTCCTGAGGCAAATTATGCATGCGCCTGGTTACAATAACAGTGCGTTCTCTTATGGAGAGCGTTGTTCATTCCTCGGTACCATTCCTGCCCTTTGTAACGCTGCCAACGCTGCATATAACTGTTGAGCTGTGAATGTCTGAGTGCAGAGTTGAAGTGGGAAGTGGACAAAGAGAGAGAGAGAGAGAGAGAGGAGAAGTGAGCACAACCGAAAGCGCATTTCGGAACCCTTCTTCTGCAGTGCAAGCGAATTCGGCATTCTGTTGAATAACTAGTGATGACCTCTCGGTTCTGTTCGGCTCTTATTGTACATTTGCTTTTCTTTCACTCTCGAGACTTCAAGCACCACACTCGCCGAACAGGGCCAGATGAAGCTGGCAGCACGCACGTCGTCTGCATTATAATAATTAGAAGCCTGAACCGTACTTGGACACCATTCTGGGTCACTAAAACGGTGCAACACTGTAGGCAGTAGTGACAGCACGAAGTATAGTTATGGGTAATAAAGAAGGCTAATTAGAAGAGTATATCCCATACTTCTCAAAGTTACCATGTGGTCCCGTCGTGGCTCTAGCTTCCGTCTCCATGGTATAATTCGAAAATGCGCCGTAAATGTTGGCCCGGTATAAAAGACCAACAAGAACGACCGCGGCACTTGATAGGTCTTCGAGTTACTTCCCTGCCTGCATACAGCTACTCTCGGCAAGAGAGTAGTTGTATGCAAGAGAGACAAGAGAGAGCAGATGCTACAGTTACTCCTGCCAAGCGATACCCGGATTCAGAAATCCGTACTCTGCTGAGACAACCACCACGGAACACTGACGCCAGCTGGCAGTGCTGTGCTAATCCGTGATAACTGATCCGCGAAACCTCATTATCAAAACCACACAAGATAACGCATTTACGTTTCAAATAAAATCAATTACGTAAAGCAACCGAGTATGCCACATTTTGAATAGACCCTGACGTCAACACCGGCAATGGAAAAGAAATTCTCAGAATTTGTTGCGAAAGTTTTTGGCGTCGCAATCAGCATTTAGCAGCATTTTGTGCAAAGTCAAATGATGATATTTGCCCCACCAAGCACTGACTACTTGGGGTCCATATCCCCGTGACCATGACTCACGCCATAACGCCCGCTTGTGCCCCTGTAAAGCGTGCTTTGTCACTTGCAAACTAAAGCTGAGGAGAAGCTGCCTTCAAAAATTGGGAATCACAGTGTGCCTATTTTTTTCACATGGTTCTCTTTTTATTTTCATTCAGAGAACACCTCATTATCTTCGAGCAGGAAGCTGACATCAGTGCAATTTTAAAGATGCGACCTGTCAGTGCCCCCAGCCCTGCTTATTTTTCTCTTCCCCTAACACTTCACTTCTCCACACCTACGAATGCCGCCTCGCTTCTCAAACTCTTGAAGTCAGTCCGTTTTCGACAGCTCTTTTACGAGAAGCTTCGTCAGCTTTATTTGCTCTCACAATCTCCTTCAGTACTCCCACGTGGAAATCAGTAAGAAGAAAGTGAGTTCGCAAGTAAAACGACACGAAGTGTTCTCCGTTCGTAATCGAGGCAAGAAGAGCAGATGTACAGGTACGTTAGCACCAAGCAAGCAATTGGCCGCAGAAGAGATGTGTAGACACGACAGCTCCAAGGGAAGCGAAATCTTCAGCCCAGGTAATAGACGCTGATGTGACGGAAAGA
Organism: Hyalomma asiaticum; assembly: GCA_013339685.2. Lineage (NCBI taxonomy): Eukaryota > Metazoa > Arthropoda > Arachnida > Ixodida > Ixodidae > Hyalomma > Hyalomma asiaticum. The sequence continues at coordinate 25,006,440 of CM023489.1, forward strand.
CGGCAAAATAAAAATAAACAAACGAGAACGTTAATTTTTAAAAGAAACACAAAAGCGGAATTCCGAGGAAAGAACGGTGCCATAGCAACGACAGATGACTGCGGAGTGGTTAGGGCACAGCGAGATTTGAAAAAGAAAAAGTAAACAGGAAATCGTCGTCAAGAAGCAAAACCGGAGTGACAGGATTTAAGAAAGTGACTTCAAATCAAGGCAGACAGACGGGAGAGCAGCATCACCAGCAGACGGCCGGAAATGAATAAGTGAAGTGCGAAAGACGCATAAATTTGACAGAATGAACTTGCGGTAGAGAACGCTCAGGAACAGGGGCCATAAGAAAGTCTGGGGCCTAAACAGGAAAGAGAGGTCGCGAAGTTTTGGAATTAACCATGGGGTAGAAGAAGCAACAGAATGGGGCATATTTGGGTCCTGTGGAGTTGTAGATCTTCTGCGGGGCCACTAGGGAAAAAAAAAAGGAAGACAGTGTTGTATGCTTCGGTGATAAGAACGCCATTTCACCATGCCCTAGATTCAGAAAAGGAAGAGAGATGTAGACACTCCATAAAACGAAGCCAGAAAATGAGACAGGCAGATGAGACAGGGAGAAGAGGAAATGTGAACTTATCGTCGAAAAAGAGAAGATTAAGTAAGTGAAAAGTTGGCAACCGAAGTTATTAAGCATGAGTGAGCAAATGCTGCCGTTCATGGACATAAGGCATCAACAGAGGAGAGGGTTTCTTCTGAAATATGCTGACACCGTAAGTGAGGGATGCAATATCTAAATAAATAAATAAATAAATAAATAAATAAATAAATAAATAAATAAATAAATAAATAAATAAATAAATAACAGCGTAGAAGCACCGGAACAAGAAAAGTAAAAAATATTTCGAAAAGGAAAAAGGATTCTAAAGGGCCTTCGTCCCTGGTAGTCTCGCGAGACAGGAAAAGAAATGTATCGTTGGAGCATAGTCTTGTTTATTATTAAGCTCAAAAATGGTATTCTGAAAAACGAGCTGGTGAAGGATATTTGATTACATTCAAAGAAAAACATTGCCTAAGCTGAAGGAACTAAAGGCAGGTTAACTGTGCCTGACTAGGGTCCCTCCACCCATACATTTGATCGGATGCAGTCGAAGATCAAAATACAGCCATTTATTTTTTTGTTTTTGTTTTGATAGCGGAATCGTGGAGCGATAAAAAAAGTCCGCAGGAGAAAATCGACTGAGCCAGACACATGACGCTTGAGGTCAACCTTAATGAGTAGATTAAAGCGATCAGACGAGGTTGATTTCTTTCTTCTTTTTATAGATAACACCGTGTGACAGAATAGGGAGCCAATAACAATTATTTACCGCTAGTGTGTTATTGGTTTCTCCGCGCTGCGTCTTCGAGAAATTTTTTTCGCGTGTCACTATGTGTGTGAGGGCGAAGTACAATATGTAGGCATTAAGACACCCAGCTGACTGTGAGTTGTAATGAAGGAGACGTTTCTGTACATTTACGAGTTGAATAATTACACTCCCATTTATCCACAAGCTCTACTTCAGCTGTTCTCTACCCATAGTTTATGGTTGTGGTCATGCTTCAAGTTCCTAATTGAAAAAAGAACATATTACACGGCTTGATTTGACAGGTGAAGAAATACACCACTAAATATATACACTTTCTCCACCTAGTACTATTACACCGATTTAATGAGCAAGCGAAATTGAAACGATAGACTTGAAATGAGAAAAACTCCCTGGAAATCTCTTGTGCAACTGACACGCGCGCTTGGTGAGCCATTACTTTCAGTTGAATAATTCCAGTGGAGTGCGCTACATTCTATAGATCTCGACAGACCGAGCGAGCCCGTCAGAGATAAGGAAAGCATTATCCTACCCGGGAGAGCTGTCAGAAGCAAAAGCTCTCCCGCAGACGACGCACCGTTTTCGAAGTCGCTTTGCTGGCCGGACCTCTGCGGTCCTTTTAATTAAAAATGTTGCTGAGATTATCTTTCGTTTCGCTCGTCAACTGTGCTGGGACGCTGCTGCTTTCACACGGTTTGTTCCAAACTATAGCATTAACTCAACGGGGCTTTACGTGGGTACCACAGGGGCACATCCTTCATATTATTTTAGAAAGCAAACTAGGCGAATAGGCTATGAATTTTCGTCTAGGGAAATTCGCAGCCTAGTTTGCTTTCTAAAATAATATGAAGGATGTGCACCGGCGGTGTTTGCCTAGTATGGAGATTCGCAGCCTTTATGCGGCAGTAGACGAATCATCGGTTAGAGAAAGCCGGAGATTACTACACGTATATTCTCTGATTACACCATTACGTGAATGTAGAGCCAATATTAGCCAATAGAAATGAAATTTAGGTATTAACTGTTGCGTACAGTAAATACGGTGTCTCTTACGCAGATTGTACAGACCCTGCAAAATTGTACGTACAACATTTCCTCGTCATATGATGGTTTATACATTCTGATATTTCTGGAGAGTTATTTCCTATTACTATTGCTCGAAAAATATATTTTACGTCCGATCCAAAAGTCCCTCCTGAAGCATCTGTTTACACCACATGCCACACACCCCACACATACTTCGCAATACCGTGAAATGTTAATCTAACTACTTTCTCGCATGTCATAATTTAGGTTTTGGTCATGCAAAATTCCTTTCTGATGTATTAGGTGCTCTGTGATGTTAAAGTTTATTACTTTCCTAGAAAGTAATACGACCTAAAGGACTACATGTCTTCCAGACCGAACGAGAGCCCCGCTATTCCGCCAGACTTTGGTGTTTTAGGTACCGTGCAAAGGTCTATTAGGTGCCAATGCACCTCATGCGCTCAGGCTGCCGGCGTGTCCTGTCGTCGTAGTCACGGTAGAGCAAGCTATGATTAAAAAAAAATGAACGCACAATTGACAAGAAAAAGTACCAGCCCGCTCCACCGGTGCACCACCGCCACAATGAATGCATGCGGAACGATGGGGCCTTATATCTTCACTACACCGCTTTACAATTTGCGTCTAAGTGATGTCCGCTGAAATCAAAGGTATTTGGCGACCAAAATTACTCTTAAATGAATATCACCTTCCCTTCCACTGCATGCTTAGCTCATAGCAGTGGTGCCGCGATCTAGGAACGACAGAGCGGAGGAGATTGTGGTGCTGAGTCGCCCGTCACTGTAGGCCGATCTTGGAGGCAGCGCAGTCAGAGAGTGTATGTGTAGGGTTGTCGTGTCAGAAGGGATTTTAACAAATTTCTGGTGATCCTGGTCGTCGTGGCCAGGGTAAAGCAAGCCCATCAGCAGCGATTGCCGTGTTCCTGTGGGAAACACCGACGCCTAACAGCACGCTTCACACCTTCCCAGGCTTGACATTGTTGGAGGTGCTATAATTTTTGGTCAATCAATTTTGGTCCGTCACCCTTGCGGGACAAGATCACATGTTAGGTTCCCAAAAGGATAAACGAATAGTGCACTGAAAAAAAGCAAGCTAAGCAACACGAGGAGGACTCATATGTACTGCGGTTTATGATATTTGAAAGGGGCGTTACGTAGCCACCATGTCTGAAACACATTTGTACCCTTCATATTGGAATTTCATCGCACATACCCGCAACGCACACAGAGTTCAAGAAAGGTGTTCACGTCATAAATTTGATTAAAACATGCCTGAGTATAGAGCCGGTCTCTAAGCGACTGCACCTACTAGCTCTGACATTTGCGAGTCATGGCGTTTCGTCTACTGTATTTCGATTGGTCATGGACATTCTGACAATATTCAAAAGAATGCCGGGCGCGGTTTTTTGAAAGAATAACATTTCGAAGACATTCGATCTAACCTGCGAACTTCGAATGCGGACTACTCTACCCGAAACGCAGGGTTTAACCAAACTTCCGTTTCCGACATCCAGGCGCTGCTCCGGATCGCAGATCGAAGCCTCAGGACGAAAAAATAAATCTAGAAAATCAGGAAGGCTCGGAAAAAATATAACGTAATATCATCCCGGGAGTCCTCGTTGATTCCTCCTAATCTTCGGGAAGCACTCCCTGTCTACCAATCAACGTCATTAACAGGTTCGTTCGCTCGTAAACACGACCGGCTTCTAATTGGCTCCCTGCTTAGTGTTTCACTTCCATTGGATCCGGCCAACGTCAGTTCTTCTGCCGAGCTCATTTGGAGCCTGTCGAGGGTTCGAATCGATCCCGTGTTGGCGTTTAGCCTCAACGGAGAACGCTTCGAGAGAATGGTTAGGCTGGCCCATTCTGCCAGAACCAGGGTTTTCACGTTCGCGAGTTAAGAGCGACAACTGCTGTTTAGCGAGATCCCTGTGTTTTATGCTTGGGCGATGACTTCTGACCTGGCGTATCTCTCTCCGTTTGGTTGCTTGAGCAGGTATATTTCCGCCTTCGCTGTGTTACCAGGACTCTGAATTGAGATGAAGGGATAGGAATTGCGAATGAGGGAAGGGGGGGGGGGGGTTAGGGGCCGATGTGCTTTGTTCAATGTCTCTTTCATTAGGGCGAAAGAGTTTTGTCTTTCGACAACGGCAGTCTTATAGGCCGATCACATGTGATCGGCCTATAAACCTTTATAATGGTCATGTCCTTACCGTTATGCAGTACGCGTGATTTTAATCAAACGTTCGACGAACACTGCTCTGAAGAGGGAACGTATCCGTAAATAAAAAGCACTCGCCAAGGTAAGGAATGAAAATAAAAAAAAAGACCGACGTTCCAGGCGCCGTACAAGTCCCTTGATCACAATAAAGCAGGAAGCATGTGCATGCTTCATATTTTTAATTAATTAGTTTCCTATTTTTGTCCTAAGGCTTCGGTCTACTATCCGAAGCAGCACCTGGATGTCTGAATGAGATCTCTGGTTTATGCGGCTATTTATGAAGAGCAGCATGCGCCGTGCTGACTTCTTCATTATGATCAGGGGATCCCACCCGTACGAGGAAAGAAACGTACGCAGATTGCGATAGGTCGTGCCTGGCCAGATAACAGCGAAGCTGGCCGATAGGTACTGAGAGAAGTCGCCTGATAGCCATGTTTCATGATAGTCACGTGACCATGCGTTACGTGATTTCCGCATTTAACCACTTATAATTACATAGCAAACAAAGAGTCTTGCTTGGACAAACATAGTCTTCAACTGGTAGTCGCCGTGCGTCTTTGCTTACACCTTTCCTTTTGCCTTTTTGAAGACACCTAGACTGTATTGTTTCCACTAAGTTTAGAAGAAGGTTTGCACTAAGTGTACATGATTGATTCAGAGTAACGTGCTGTGCTTTATCAGTTTAGATATATGCACATGGTGAGTTTGTGCCGCTGGAATAACTTTTGTCTGTAAGGAATACGCTCCAAGGTATACACTGAGGGGTAGCCATCGAGTCACTGAACTGATGAATCATGCACAGAACATTACCTCGCACGCACATAAAGGAGAACACGCCCCAGCACTTGTTCGTGTGACCCCTTTTGCGTGAATGTGAACGCGTGTTCTGTGCGCTGCTGCATTATTTCAACAGCAATAGACGGTTCTGCCATCCGTAAAATTACACGTCCTTATAGAAAACGTAACACAGCACTGGGTATTTACGTGCATGCGTTACAGGCCGCTACGAGCGCGCTGTGCATGACTCAGCAATTAATATTTCGCGACGCCGAAAATTACATATAGAGAAATCAATGTTTGACCCTATTATGGTAGTGTTGGCATAGAGAGATGAATCACACCCCTGTTGTCAGTTCGTTGAAATAAAATGCAGCACTGCAGCCTTCCGCGGGAACTGTTCAAAGTTATCGCACTCAAAATTGAAGATTGTGGAACCCTACGAGCATGAACACATGCATATTATGAGCAACCCGGATCAGGCTTTCTGCGCACTGCAAGCGAATAGCGAAATATGTTTTTTTTTTGTTTACGAGATCGCTCGGTTTTTGTTTGTGTTTGTTTGCACTCTGCTTTTTAACCTTAAATGTAAACATAGACTATATAATTATCTTCAGTACTGGGTGGAATTCACACTCTGTAAGGATAAATTGACATAGTGCACGACATGAGCTGTCCGTAAGAGTTTACATTACAGTGCCTTATATTATGGGGCAAACGCGCTGCGTCCATATGAACATTTGCTTTCTATAGAGAAAGGCCAGATTGTGGATCGCACTTTGAGATACTCTGACGAAGACCATGTCTGGCGCAAACGCTTGTAAAGTATGGTTCTACGCGTTAAATTTTTCTACCATTTCCACATATACAAAAGATTGCAGGCCCATGCGCCTCGTATGGGCGGCCAGACAGCGAATAAAGTTTAGAGAATGACGAAATTGCTTATGTTAAGCCTTCCAGGATACCCGGATTGCTGCAGGAGAATCTTTAAAGATAAAGCTACTTGACGTTACATTCACGACACTTGTAACATGATTCATCTTCCGTGCTTGCCGCAATGGAAGCCATGGTTAACACATCGCCGATAGAATCTTCTTTTGCATATTTTCGAGAGAGGCTCTCGTCTGTTCTGTGTAGCCTCTGATGGAATCCGACACTGCCCTGCCAGCTCTTTTATAACTTGGTTAGAAGCGTTTTTGTGCCGGTCTGTTGTGTAGCCCGTAGCCTGATTTCATCCATAACATTTTGCATAGATTCCCCAGTAGCATCACATTCGCACTTACACAAATAGCATGCTCTGAAGCGGTAGCAAGGAGCTGTCGCTACTAAGGAGCAAACTCAACAAAGAATATTATAAATGTTGCGGCCGTTCGATATATGTAGGGATAACGTTGCAAGATACATAAAGGATATAAAAAAAGGTCATGGCATGCGAGCAGCAGAGCATTCTGCCAACGAGTTTTGATTTTAGGCTACGGACATTCAACTACTTCAAGAACGGCACTGTTCGCAGTAAAAGTTACCAGCTTGATAATAATAGGCTTACAAAACTAAAGAAAGGAAGAAATAGAATATAGCAAATAAAGCTGTTGAAACGACGGGTGGCGGTACTACCATGGTCAAAAGGGCTGTAAAGATAGGTGGGGGGGGTTGTAAGGTAACCCACCTCTAAATAATGTCACGGGAATTCGTGATACACAGTTTCCTATTAAATCTGATTACCCTCATGTATGTTTTTACTCATTTTGTTTTCATTTTAAATTCTCACCGCACACTAGGGCACGTCAAAAAAATCTTGGTGCGTACATTTCATGTGCGTGAACAAGTTTATCAAGGGCACTGCGTTGTCTAGCGCGCGATATCGTCAAATTCTTCAAGCTTTCTCATGCCCCCGTCACCACAGTGTAGCCAACGTGTGCGCGACCATGCATTATCAATCAATCAATCAATCAATCAATCAATCAATCAATCAATCAATCAATCAATCAATCAATCAATCTGTGCTCTTCAAGAGTAAGAAAATGTAAGGAAAGACGTCCCACACATCACGGACAAACGTCAAGCATCTGCTGGAAAATGGGTGGACATACATGAAGAAGTAAGACGAAAAACTCGCAGGCCCTCCCCCGTACCGAGGAAAAAGCGGGCAAGCGAAGCTTGCCGCTAGATAAGGTTGGCTTTTCCCTTTCACGAGATGCTCTCTTTGTTTTGCGCAAGCAGATACGCGGCCTTGCCGCGTATCATCGCCGCGGTAGTTGCGGCGATGAAAGCCTCACCAAGCATGCGCAAACCCCCTTTCGCTGAGTCTCCCTCTGCACGTAAGGAGCGACGTCGACAGTAGCTAAGCAGCGGAAGAAACCGATGCAATAGGTTGCTCTGATTGATTTCTGGGGTTTCACGTACCAAACCCACGAATTGATCACAAGAGACGCCGTAGTGGAGGGCTCCGGAAATTCCGATCACCTGGGATTCTTTAACGCACACTGACATCGCACAGTACACGGCCCTCAACATTTCGCCTCCATCGAAATGCAGTCGTCGCGGCCGGGATTCGATCCGGCGACGTTGGGATGAGTAGCCGAGTGCCATATCTACTGGGCCATCTTGGAGAGGCGGGCAGTAAGTTCGCCTGTAATTACTATACTTTTCCTGTATAGTTAGTTCCGCTCTCTGATATGCAGATATACGTCCAATGAGATGTGCCCTCGATCAAGACGCTCTACTGCCATCAGGAAATGAAAAAAGAAAGAAAGCAAACACAGACAAATTGGCATCACAAGCACCACTTTGTAAGCGACTCCGCAGAAGATCAGCTACGAGGAGAATGCGGTGAGCTGGAACGATGGAAGGTAAGTAATGACAAAAATGTAATGTTCTGTAGGTTTTTCACTTGACCACTATAGTAGTTTCGCTGCTAGGAAATGATGTAATAGGCAAGGCGAATAGTGGGGCGCGAAACTGCAGTGTTATTAAAAACGCGGTGCGCCGTGTCCGGGCTTCAACTCTGAAGGAAACAAGGCCGACTAATTTAACCGACTAATTAAAACGTCGATCATAGCATGGGTACTGGATTTTGAAGGACCATCTATGCAAAAAAAGTAAACTAAAATCCAAAAAAAAGTACATAGAATTTCTTCATAGCATAACAAGAAATATAGACCCCCCCGCCCCCCAGAAAAAATTAAATGATAGTAAAGAAACAAAATAACCGACGCAAAAACATCTGGGACAGAAGCATAGTTTGGAAACCAGTGCTCACTGTAGGCTAGCCTGCACTCACCATCACCTTAGTCCCGTCTGAATTGATTATTCTTTAATTACACGCGGATGTACGCTAAAATAAAAAAAAAGCTCACGGCGACTCCACGCTGATAAAACATGAAAATACAAAAAGCAAATTCTTTCCTTCCATGATAACATTTACTCACAGACTGCTCTAGGAGCTTGTAAGGTATGCTGTGTGTGCAAAGACCACATGCTTGAAAGGTTCGGTTTCTTCAGGGATCGACGGCTAAACACCCGAGGCGCATGGAAGTTTCGGGTGTTGAAGTCGCTATCAACATTGCAGGCTTCTTTGGTCGTTTGTAATTTTGAGGTTTCATACACCTCGTGGGCCAATGTCTCGATATGCCGTATGCTATGAAGCTAGAGTGCCTGGGCAACTTGGGAAGTCAAGGGTTCAAGTCTTTATTCACTTCATAAAATTATGCACCTTCCGTGCGTTCCTTATGAAGTCCGACGCACTGCCATGGGGAAAGTCGTTGTGTGGCGCTACGTACAGGCGGGCTCGTTTGCTGAAGATGTAGCCAATCAATCAATCAATCAATCAATCAATCAATCAATATTTATTATTCGTGTCAAAAAATGTAATACAATGCAGGTAAATATGCAGGAGGAGGTCCCAAGATTACAAACCGCAGGCGGGACCTCCTATGCTAATAGAATAGAAAAACTCAATTAAGCCTAACTCAATTAAGCCTAAGAATATTTCGCGTTAAAACAACCTTATAGTGGCGTAGCACCAAGGCCGTGTGTACGGACTCTGAGTACGAATAAGGCGACTGTGTACAGGCATGAAAAAAGTAGTACGCTTCGTATTTTGCAGCTGGATCCAGCGTTGAGGTCAGTTGTCATCTTGTTACAAAAAGGTAGGCTTTGCTGGTAAAGGCGAGGCGGCGTGAATGAAATCCGAGGTGCAGCCGTTATCTGAGGTGTTGTCCATTTTTAAAAAATGTGTGCATGCTCCAAGCAGAGTTGTTTGTGATTCTTTCGATATTTTCGCTATATACTCCAGGTCAATGCTGAATTTGCTGTGTAATTTATGCATTAAATATTATTATTCTTTGCTGCGTGATTATTGGTTAATACTACAGCGTAAGCGTGTAATATTTTTGTATGACTCCTCACATCCGCATGCAAGGAGATCAATCTCTAGCGAGCACTCGGGTGGTAGGAATATGAATCAATGCAAGAACAAGATCGGTGTGTGTTGTTCTTGGCGTTTGTGGAAACGTTGGCCTAATCAAAACTATTATAGCATACCGAAACTACGGCAAGATAGACAAAGCAAACTCATATTTTTATTCACTACTTTACCGTACGGCCACGAGAAAACAGGCGCATGAGCCAGTATTTGTTATACAGACCGGCAAATGGGTGTCACTTTAAATTCTGCATGTCATCTGTATCTGTAACAGAGTGCACCTAATATGCACTTCCTCTTCGTTTATGTGCATTTTTTTCTGGACTTATTGATGTTGCCGCTTATATATTTCTCGAAGAAAGCGTGGCCAGAGCTGCATGCTGTAGTGACGTGACAAGCCGCATTTACTCCTGCATGCGTTCAGTAGGCATGATTTGCAATGCAGATAAAACGTCAAGTAAATATACTGCAGATACAAGCAAATGCGATATACAAAATACAAATAACGCAATACAGATATTACACTGTACAAGCATTGCATAAATGTACCCTCTGAGTTTCAAAAATTTTTTTGATATGCATTTTCAAGTTGCAGCATAAAATCAAAACTACATATGCAGTGTATAACAAAATGTCAGTGCGTTAGTTTCTTATTCCTAAGTAGTTTGAGAATGTAAAAACGTCTAGTATACACTGTTTACAATAAGGTATACAAAAGACATACTTTTCAGTAATCGTAAGTTGCTAGCCTAGGCATACTGATGTTTACATCCTGACGTCCGTAATAAGAAAGCGCAAATGGTGATTTTCTGGATAGATTGCGTAATGGGCACAGAGGAGAACAATGGGTACCCTGACAGTGTGGAGTCCGTGCTGATTTTTCTCTATTTTTTGGTCACAATCTCACGGAATTCCACCACGGGAATACGAGAAATAGAAATCAGGTTATTGACTGTTGCTTCGATATGAGACATAGCTTGAACAATAATGAATTATTTATTGATCTTGAAGAGCATTACGTCACGCCTGTACATCTGACCTTGGATTTTCTCTTCTTTACGAGTGTTTTTTTCTTGCCTAATTTGGCCCCGTCGTACGCATATGTGTTTTGCATGCACTAACAAAAGGCAGGGCATGGGTCAAGAGCTCGTTTATTGGTTAGAAACAAACTAATGCAGCCGACAGACAACAATGTGAAGGAAAGCATATGGGGAATTACTGTAGCCTTTAACTGTAGTATAGTAATTATGAAATAAAGGCAAAGGAATTAAAGTGGACGAAAAAACACGCCTGCCTTCAGCAGGGACCAAACCTACGACCTACGGATAACGCGTCCTGTGCTCTACCAACCGAATTACGGAGGCGGTAGTTCTCCCGTTCGCTTTATTGAGTATTTATGTGCGTATAATCCTGGGAGCGTTGTACAGCACCACACGTAGCCACGACGCCGAGTGTGAAACCGTTCGCTGCATTAAGTTGTTTCTTACATGCACTAAGTATATCGATTCGCAATGGCCTGATCAATACAAGGCTACAATCTTGAAATCGCGATAGCTTAGGCTTGCAACATCGCTACCGTGAAAGCCGCCGAGCCGATGCGACCACCGAATATCGATCTATGCAAAACAACTTCTCCCTCGCTTGAACTGTGGAACAAAGCCAAAAAGGGGCCGTAAATGGAACCCCACCGTTGTTCCGGAAGTTGTTTGTCTCGCTCGTGAATTCGAAGACCGTAAATGTCAACCCGACTGCGTTCTTTCTTTGTAGTTTACTGATATGGCAGCCCATTCGGAACTATGGAAAGCAACGGAGGAAGGCATAAACAAAAGTATAAGTAATGTCTTTCAGAAGTGCTTCGGAAGAACCGTTAAACTGTGATTCGATTGGGTAGATTTACGGTATTACGCCATCTTGGGCTTGTAGGTTGGCCTGAACAGAACGGGCTTCCTCCGAGGCCCATTCCCTGTTGGGTCATTTCTTAGAGAGGTTCGAAAATAAAGAGAGAGAAAGAAAAAAAAAGAAGAGGTGTTGCATTAGGAGTTAGGCAAATGGGTTCAGTGCGTTTGGGTAATAAAATGGTGCCATTAAAGTTTGGTACGTGTTCGTAGAAAAAAAAAACAGAGACAGAAACATTATGGTAAATTTACATGCACTGGACTCATTACGACGCGATCACAACGATAGGTGAATCACGTCACCTGGGCAACAGAAAAATTCAAACCGATATACGTGCCTGTAGCTCTCCAGGACAAAAGGTGCATAAGTGCACGATTGTGCCTGCCGGGATGGCTGTAAAGTCTGATTTGCTCACTTTGCTGGGCCCACTGGTTCGCCCAATAAAGAGTTCGCTCTTCAGCGTTTTCGCATTGTACGTGCATAATTGTCACAGCCGCGTGACAATATGTTGCCATGTTGAAAAGGTTTCCGGCGCTAGAACAATTCGTAACAGCACACGTTAGATATAACAATAATTTCTGGTGTTTTCCGTCCCGAAACCACGACATGATTATGAGAAGTGCCGTAGTAAAGGGCTCCAGAAATTTCCACCAGCCGGGGTTCTTTATTGTGCACTTACATCGCACATTACACGGGCCTCAACATTTCGCCTTCATCGAAGTGCAGCCGCTGTGGCCAGCATTCGACCTATTGACCTTCGCATCAGCAGGCGAGTGCCATAGCCACACCACAATGGCGGGGCTGTGTGTGTGTGTGTGTGTGTGTGTGTGTGCACGCAGCTGCTTCTTTGGTTAAACGCAACCTACGCAGCGTTTTCGATGCCGAAACTCGCAGGCACTTTAAGCTTTAGTTGCATTTGAACGAGTCCTTTTTCCCAGACGCGTTTGGTTTTTGCTATCGCGTATATATATTTTTTTCTATTTTCCCGGGCACATTACTTTTAGTGGTATCTCCTGCAGCGCAGACGGCGGGATAGGCGGAAGTGACCACGTAGCTTCCGCTGAGTTGCGTTCCCTGCAGGCGTTGTTGCCAAGTTGGGCAAAAGCTTTTCGGATGAGGAAGCTTTCGGAAAAAAACGAGGAAACCGAACAATAGAGATAATAGCTATAATAAAAGTACAAATGAAGGAAGCTTGCCTCTCTCAGAGCGGCAAAACGTCAACATAACCTTCACAGGCTCCATTCGGCTATTTGAAGTTGAGGTTTATTTCACCACAGTGTTACGCTGTTTATACTTTTTTACAGTCATGCATGAAATAAAGATACAACGTGGTGTGGAATGTGAGAAAAAAAGCTGTCATATAAACGCAGCTTGACTAGCCCTCCATTCTAGCAATAGATGGCAGAAAAGGTGACCGCATTTGTCAAATCATGTAAAATAAAGGTAAACAGATATATGGGTGTCCTAGCTTAAACTGGCGCTGTAAGAAATGTCATGTCATACAAAAAAATCAGATAGGATTACAGTTCTAGAAGAAATGCAAAAAGAAAGTGCGAAGAAACGAATTCGAAAATTTCTTTTGCATCATGCTAGTAACAAAAAAAAGATTGAACATGTCTTGTCGCGATAGAAGGCGCAATCGTTCGAATTAAAAACTGAATTTGATGAGTGTGTGTGAGAATGAAGTATTAAAAGATTCTCGATCAAAGCGATTGATGAAGAGGTTGTTGAAAACAATGAAAAACAGGGAATGTCGCTAGAGCCAAAATTGGCGAAGTGGACTTGCCTTCTGTCCAAACTTGTCGGAAAGTTGGTCCTATAGCAAAATCCCCTGTTCTGGATCGTTTTCAACAATTCCTTCATGAATTCAAGACTCCATCTTTCCATGACCTTCTGCTTATTTTTAGTCGTCAAAGCGAAGTGTCGGTAAATGGACGCCACGAGCTTCAGCGCCACATTTTAGCTACAGAGCCTTATTGTGTGGGCACTGGTCTTGCTGCGTCCCGTCCATTGCTCAAGCAGTGCAAACGGAGGCTTCAAGAAGCAAGGAACAATTTATTTACCCAGAAACACCCTTTCCGTTATGTCGCTGTTTCCATAAGTGGGCTTTGCGCAGAAAATATGGTAGCTAAACAGTTATTAAAAGCAGTGTTGTTTTATGTTTCTGCACTATAGCAGGAAGGATGATCACAAGAGGTATGAAATTGAGTGTTTGAAAATGTTAATAAATGCGATCGCTGGAGCGATAACCGTTACTCCAGACCCTGTAAAACACACTCTTTCATTGAGTGGGTGAATAGGCCTAATTGCTTAGAAAGGTCGATATGGCGTGCACAGAAACGGGGGGGGGAGGCAATCGTTGCAATGAATACTTTAATAATAATGACGGATGGTGCCCAGCAGAGGAAAGCGTGCACTTTCCTTACGAACATGCATTAATGCGCTGCCGCTCGTAAACATGAATTGGGCCTACGACCCACGCACTTCTCATGCAGAAAGCTGTTGCGCATATATATGCATACATATATTCGGGGCAGGCATTTCAGTCTAAAAGAACTCAGGTTAGGCGGTCATGGAGCAAAGCCAATCCAAGCACATTTTGCCGACGTGAGCATCAAGCATTCTGCTTGACAGACAATGACATAGCGAGCCTCATTCCGTAGTTTCAAGATTGCCCTTTCGCAAGGTTCTCGAACGAAGCCGGCGGCTAGCGGGTGATATGCGTGCTATGATAATTTCGACCTTGAGCGGTAGACACGCTATGTAGTGCATTGCCCCTCTTGGGATTGCTACATGCCTGAGCTGAATAGGAGGTGTTGATACAGTGCAGTATTGCGTAAGCTGCAGCTTGCCTCGTACAGGTAGATTCTGCGACAACGTTAGCACAAGTGTGCTTCTTTCGTGTTCGAGGCGGTAAATACATGCAGTGCCGCATGTACTTGATGTCAATGTACTTCCAATATTTATTAAGAGCTAATAATAATACATTTTTTTTGGACAGTCACAAACAAAATGAAATGACGTTAATGGTTACCTTTCGAGACTTATTTTCTCGAAGATATTAATGGCAAAAATATTGAGGAACCTTTCCCTTGTCGGGCAGATGGGGCAAGCGAAGCTGGACGTGCGCGCGCCTTTTCTTTCTTTCTTTCTTTCTTCTTTCTTCTTTCTTTCTTTCTTTCTATCTATCTATCTATCTATCTATCTATCTATCTATCTATCTATCTATCTATCTATCTATCTATCTATCTATCTATCTATCTTTCTTTCTTTCTTTCTTTCTTTTTTCTTTCTTTCTTTCTTTCTTTCCGTAGTTTCTTTCTGCCCTTTGCCTTCTACTTCCATATTTTCTTACAAATTTCTTGCCATCTTTCTACCATTCCTTCTTTGGTAGCGAAACCAAGCAATTCATGGTTCATGTTAAAGAGCAATTCATATTGAATAGTGTTTCTTATTCATTAATCTGTGCATTGTACCACATCCTGTGCAATAGCGCTGAGGAGATTTCATCACGCGGCAACCTTGATTGTAACTCCACGTCACCATGAGTTTTGCGGCCGCTGATGTTCATCCTTCGGCCTCATGTCGATAGACTCCGAGATGCGACGCTCGCGGAGCGACTGGTGCCGCTCCAAGCAATCCGAGTTGCCCTCAGCACATCGGAACACCTATTGGAAGCAAAACTTAGGTCTGAATGAGAAACCGCACATATCGGCATTTATGTCGATATTACATAAGGCATACGCGGGAACTTATGCATTTTTAATGCATGATCAAAATCTGCAGCAAGCTTTTCCTCCACACAGTAGGAAGCTTCTACTTTTTAAGTAGAATCTTCGAACTCCTTTAAGTAGAATCTTCTAATATGCGCGCCGACAGTTAGCGTTTCAGTAGTTTCGACGCCTGTATCATCGCGCTGGCTTCCGCGTCCTGCCGCCGCGTTGCTTCAGCCACGGCCGCTACATAATTTGTCTAGTGTGACGTATATGATTGCCAGTTTCGTTGTGACGGGCTGTACTCCAGGAACGAAAAGACAGCCGTCGATAAGCAAATGATGCGTCTTTCGCACAGTTGAGTCTGCCTTCGCAAAATGACCTGCCGACAAACAGTTCGGTTTCTCTGCGAGGTTTCACCGTTTTACCGGTTCCACACAATTATTTGTCGGTAAGAAAGACATAGATCCTGTTCTAAGGAAGCCAGAGACTCAACCCACGGACTTTCAGAACGATGGAGCAAAGCAGTCGGTATTTCTCAATCAAGAAACTCACTAGGAGACGCTGCCTGCGCCAACGTTGTCTCTCGCGGGTCAGGGCGCGTTCCCCTACTTTGCGAGCTGGTAGAGCGTTCATTTAAGAAAGAGCGTTTCCATCAACGCGCGCCTTTCGCTCTGTCTCTCTCTCACGAGACAGCAGATGGAAGAGTGAGAGAGAGAGAGAGGCACGCGCCGAGGGCGAGCGCCGGCGCGTGCGTGCCTCCCGGCAGGCACGCGCCGGTGGCTACATACTACATACATCGGGGACGCACGACCCACGCCTTAACGAGCTTCGCCCCTAAAACACTTGCTCCAGCCAAGACACTACGATCATTGAGGAAGAGCTTGAGTGGAATAATAAAAGGACAGCAACATGTACGAAGAGCTGAGCGCTGTGTAAGGTGATGCATATTCACAGAAATCCGTGTCCGAAAGGTCTCACAGAAATCTCCGTGGAAATTGTGCCACTAAATCATGTCATTAAGACTAACGTAATGCTATCGTTGTAATCAGTGCGCTCCCACGTTCCTCGCAAGACATTCGGTCGCATTAAGGTTACGCACAATTAATGATAAGGCGTGGACGATGTATGTAATTTATGACTCGCAGCTTGAGATGTGCATATAAAGGTAGCCCATATGGTTACGAGGGTAGACAAACAAATAGGTCACAGTTAGATGCAGAATACATTGAATTTCAAGCGCGGCCCCTTGTCCTGCCCACGTGGAGAAGAACAGTTCAAGGATTCGCCGCACACGTCCGCCAACCAGCGACTGTAAACGTCACGACCTTCGCCGAAGCTCGCATTATGCACTAACATTGCGTCATTTTCGTGTGCTCAAGCATTTTCCCCGTTTTAAGCTGCTCCCGCCAAAATCACGTAACAAAATGTCACGTGGCGTGTTCCCTCCAGAAATCACGCAACTCAGTGTGATATGACACGATCTCGCCAAAATATCGCATGGCTATCAAATGACCTGTTTCTGATAAAAAAAAATATAAGCCGGCTTCGCTGTGAACTGGTCTTGTGCGACCTAGCCGGAGCTGTGTACATTTAGGGGCGAAGCTCCTTAGGGTGTGGGTCGTTCCCTCCTCTGTAGTAGTAGTAGTTGTAGTAGTAGTAGTAGTAGTAGTAGTAGTAGTAGTAGTAGTAGTAGGCTCGCGCTCGCCCTCGGCGCGTGCCTCCCGGCGCGCGAGCTCTCTCACTCTTCCATCTGCTGTCTTGTGTGTGAGAGAGAGAGCGAAAGGCGCGCGTTGACTATGGAAACGCTCTTTCTTCGATGAACGCTGTACCAGCTCGCAAAGGAGAACTCGCCCTCACCCGCGAGACACAACGTTGGCGCACGCAGCGTCTTCTAGCGAGTTTCTTGATTGAAAAATACCGACTGCTCGCGCTGGAGAACCGTTCACCGGCCACCCATATGTATATATAGACACTGGATCTTGACTTGCAATGAAGTGCCAGTGGGAGATTTCACTTGTGCGTAGTTGAACCATAAGGATTCGGAGCGTGCGCGTTAACTAAATTAATCCAGAACTCGGCACGATATACGATGAAACTCCGGAGCTTCGCCCACTCGTTATCATTCACTCTGTGGATATGCTGTGGATTTTTCTTTAGATGCGAAGCAGCTCTTTGACTAGCCGGTGTAACGCTGTCCCGTGCTTCCGTACGGCGAGGGCGACGCGCTCCCCTCGCCGCAGGTGTTGGTGCGGTGCCAAGCGCCAAGTAGGTCACGCCGCAGCTGCGCGTCGACGTCACGTTCCCCTCGCAGTGCACGCTTACGTCACTCTCTCCCTCGCCTGCCTCGCGCTCGCCGCAGCGCCCGCAGCTGTTGATCGATTGGGGTTCGGTTAGGAAAGTACGATTGATTGATTGATTGTGGTTCGGTTAGGAAAGGACGCTAATTTCTGCAGCCCATGTAGGGAGCAAGGCTAAGCGTCCGTGGGGGAGGGGGAAAGGGAGTGAAAGAGATAGAGAGGAGAGAAAGGCCGTAGTGGAGGGCTCCGGAAATTTAGACCACCTGGGGTTCTTTAACGTGCACTGACAACGCACAGTACACGGGCCTCTGGCATTTTCGCCTCCATCGAAAATGCGACCGCCGCGGCCGGGATCGAACCCGCGTATTTTGGGTGGCAGCCGAGTACCGTAACCACTACACCACCGCGGCGGACAAGGAAAGGACGCTAATTTCTGCAGCCCATGTAGGGAGCACGGCTAAGCGTCCGTGGGGGTGGGGGGAAAGGGAGAGAAAGAGATAGAGAAGAAGGCCGTAGTGGAGGTCTCCGGAAATTTAGACCACCTGGGGTTCTTTAACGTG